>JBBPSX010000060.1:0-24066 GCA_038093815.1 Neoboletus cf. brunneissimus | reverse complement strand
TACTATGTCCACAGTCACCAGTCATCTTATTTACTCAGATATACATTACACAAATATATTTTAATCATATCTTCATGAGTTCTTAATGCATTTACATCAATAAGCGGTCAATCTACTGCTTACATAAACATAAATGCGCTGGTGCATAGTGGCCGTCCTGGAAGGCCACACTATGGACACAGTGGCTGTCATGTGATTTACATACATTATATATACAAATGTATTTTAATCATATCTTCATGAGTTCTCAGTGGATTTACATGAATAAGCGGTCAAATCTACTGCTTACATAAGCGCAATGCCCTGGTGCATAGTGGCCGTCCTGGACGGCCACACTGCATACACATGTTTAACATCATGTCACTTGCATCACACAATATGTATATTGGCTATATCTTGCTCAGTTCTCAATGAATTCACACAAGTAAAGTGTCATTGTAATGCTTACATAAGCAGAAATGTGCTGGTCCACACTGGCCATCCCGGACGGCCATACTAGCCACTTCACACCATCACACATACTTACATGACTTATCCATATCTCTTTTATAATGGTCATCCCAGGGTAGCCATGTCTGTTATACAGTCATCAGTATATATGTATGTTAAGAATATGTATAAACCCTAGACTATGGTTTAGACCACCCTAGCACAACCTAGGATGTCTCATAAAGGTTAGTAAAAATGTACGTAGCATTAGGCGAAAATGCAGAAAATGGTTGGGTTGATTTTGTGTATTTTTGTGTATTTTTATCACCAATAAATGGGTGGGTGGGTGGTGAAAATCAGAAAAAAAATAGTGATTTATTTGCTTGATTTTGTTGTTGATGTGTGAATATAAACCCTAACCATATTAACCCGAGACAACCGAGACAATATGATCCTATCGAGACAACCGAGACCAACCTAACTATCCTACATTAGCGCAATGCTAATCCAAGTCTTGTGTTGGTAAATCATCTTGGATCACTTTGCTTACATGATATGTTTGGTTCTGATGATTATTTTGGATTTATTCACCGTGGGATTTTTCTTTGTAGGCACAGCAATATACCTAAACTCAAGGTCAGAGTCTGGAAAATAAGTGTAGGATTAGCCTGATGAAAGTGTAGGTAAGTGTATCGAAAATTGCAGTGGTAGTCTACTTGAAAAGTGTAGTCAAGGGTATGGCGAAAATCTAGAAAAATTCTGGTCAAACATGGTTGAAAATGGGTATAGGGACTTGATAGGTAACGTAGTTGATTTGTGATTGGGTTCTCTTGTGTAAATAGGTTAGGTGATGAAAGTGTAGTAAGAGATGGTATGTCTGAGTGTAGAAAAGGAGTGGGTTAGTCCAATGTGTGTCACTGGGAAAGTTGCGTGGAATATCAAGTGGAAAAACATTCTCCCCTACACCTTGTCTCTATGATTCCACACCAATCCACAATTATGTAATCTTTGAAATAATCACAAGATCAATAAAATATTGATTGTGAGGGATCAACACCATTTTATGGTCAAATGCATACAAATCCAGTCATATGTATATGCAATCAAGGTTTGGAGCATCTGATAACCTTATCCTATCTATTAAATTGATCTGCTTTTTTCAATATTACTAAAATCATAGATCTAGTCATAATTAATCAGGAACTAAAGATAATAACACAGTGTAAGAGAGGAAGATGTAGCAGAACATAGTTTCTTGAAGGTACAGGTCATGTGGATGCTCAGGGGCTCCACACTTATCCACTTTTTCAGAAATATTGCTTATGTACAAGTCTTATCTATGATTTGATTATAAGCTAATTACCAAATATGGTAATAACTGCATCTGGATCTGACAAATACTCTGTATTACCTCTTTAGGGGAAAAAATCGTGAGAATCAGACCTGGGCATTTTTTTGGTTCCAAAATTGTTAAGCCAATGCTCAATTGGCCAGGAGTGCCGGCTATTAGATAGCCTCATCATGTCAACTAGTACTCTGCTCATTCCGAACTCAGATGATGAGATTGTTTGTATTGGGGTCAAGAAAGCCACAGTAACTCACATTAGATCCTTCATGGTTTCCTTTACTCACCGTTTATCTAGCCAGAAATTATAGATGCAGATGACCCAGATGTGCTATGCACTGGTGTCAAACATTGCATCAGGATTGACAGACCCAGAGGGCAATCCCCTTACAGCGAGCCTCGAAAGAAACGCAAGAAAACTGGAGCCGGCAGCTCTGGCAGGAAACCTAAAAAACAGAAGACCTAATTTTTTGGGGGGTTTGTACCACCTACGCTGCGATGACCAAGGTATTCTAACAGCTCATTGCAGTATATCCAGCCTTATACGAGTAACTGGTGATCCTTCTTAGGAAATACGTAGTAGTCAATGCGATCCATATGGTCCACGTTCCTATTATGCAGTCTCACCCGCAGAAAGGCTATGTACGGGCAGCCTTTGGTGAATTGCAGTCCCAATATGGCTTCGGAGGTCTCCCTACTCCACCACTTCCCAAGACAGACACTAATACGCGCGAGTGGTACAAATGGGCAGGGTCTCGCTCATCGTTGACAGCATCTCTGATATGATCTCCAACGCGCTCCAACGCAATACCTCCTCCGTCATTATACATCATGCGGCCGACTCAGGAAACTCTGACTGAGGTGTCAGAGTTGCTGCTCCTAAAGCTGATGGGAGAGTACGCATACGGGCCCGCCTCACAAGCCCTTTCCAACCATAAATGATACGTGGGGTCGTTGTGGACTGTGTTGTCATACTGTAATACCGAACGTTTGTGATCTAGACGCCTGAGACTTATCTTCATGTCTGCTCTGGGATGCCTTGAGGTTGCAGCGCTGATTTATGGCAAAGAAGTAAACCTATGCTGCAGCTGTAGCGGGGGTATGATGAATATGGGGACGCATTCACTGGCATTTCGGTTGGCAGTTTCAAAGCTCTAATGTACGATACATACATAATACCTTGTCTTATGCTTCATTCTCTTTTCCCTCAGCCCATGCTATTAGAACGTCTGAGGTTGACGTTGTCTAGTTCCAACAGTACCTGATTTCTGTGACCAACGACTGCACCCACCCGCCCGACTCTCAGAATCTTTTGGGGGGTACCGTCCCATGTTTTGACAAAAGGGGGTTACGGCGTATGATGGGGAGGGAGGGTGTGGATCAAAATCACCGTCCCCGCCATCCCCATCCAGTGGGGTGAGTGGTTCTGTCTTCATCCACAATCACATCCTCGGAAGGAGCGACAGGATCAAGAGGCCACTGGAGCCATGGATGCACGAGAGCCAGGTTCCTGCGAGTGAGGGTGACGATAGACGCACTCGAGTTCATGTGTTGTGCACGAAGCGACTCGAAGGTTTCGTTCATGCCAGGTTTTTCCTGATCAGCGGCGCATTGCGAGTCAGAGAGTTGGTTACGGAGTTGCTGGATGGTCTCTTCGAGACGCGCAAGTTTTTTGTCTAATAGACGCAGATGTCAATGAAGCATGCCCCAGGGTGGCGATAGACGAACTCGAGTTCTCCTCCTGTGCATGAAGGGACCTGATTGTCTCTTCGACATCGGTCTTTTCCGTCTTCATCGGCCCAATTTCCCTATCTGCGAAAATCTGCAGCAGTCAATAATACGGGGGACTCACGCAGCGAGATTCTAACGCAAGTGCACTTACATGATCGAAGTAGGAGGAAAAGATGTGACAGAAACTGTGAAGGGTGATTGTCTTGCCCCCACAGACCACAACGTTGTAGTTTGCTGAGATGGCCATTGATTCGACACGAACTGGATGCTGGACGACAACCCATGTTTGCTTGTGGGCTGTAGTGTTCAGAACGAGACCGATGGGTTTGCAGAAGCTACAACGAATGTGCCGTTGCTTGGTAGGGCGATACAAGTAGACCTGCATGATATCACGCAGGAGTTGGCTGTGGTCGATTATTGAATGCGGAGGCGAAATAGATGGATCGTCAAGGCACCGTAAGATGTGTTGATGTGTGAGTGAGCCAAGAGGGGCGAAGTAGAACGGGTGACGAACCAGGGGTATATGATGCAAGGTACGACCTTGAGTCCTCGTTTCGCATTGACGCTTCTGCTCGTGCGAACAATGGATCTGGAGATGTCTATCCGCTCTGTGTTGGAATCGGTATGCTGGGTGAGCAGTTTCTGTTCGAGAGGTGATTGTGCAGTCTAATGGACGGAGATGTCAGTGACGCGTCAGGTGGCGATGAATGCACTCACGAAGGGATTCGACGGTTTTATTTAAGTTATCCGCTCTATCTTGGAAATCTGAGAGCTGATTACGGAGTTGCTGGACGGTTTCTTCGAGACGTGTATTACGTCGTTCTGATGAGTGAGGGTGTCAGCGACATACGAGTCAAGGTGCTAATAAACGCACTTGAGTTCTCCTGCTGTGGACAAAGTGACCCGATGGTTTCCCCTGTTGTGACTTGGAGAGCTGGTCACGAAGCTGCTGGATGGTTTCTCGGAGGCGCGCAACTTTTCTGTCTAATGAACGTGCATGTGAACGACACGTGAGTCAGGGTGGTAAGAAACTCACTTGTGTTCTTCCTCTGCACGAAGACAATCGCCTGTCCGTTCGAGATTAGCCTTTTCCGCCCCCATGGCCTGGATTTCCTGCTCAGCGAAAATCCGCAGCAGTCAACGGTACAGGATCTCACACAGCGAGATGCAGCTGCGCTTATGTTGTGAGGGTACAATGAGGGCAGGATGCCACGGAGACTGTGAAGGGTGATTGTCCAGTCTCCAGCCGTTGAGTCGACGCGCGCTGGATGACAGACCTGATTTGCTTGTGGGTCGTAGCCATAATAAGACCGATAACTTTGCGGAAGCTGCAATGAACGTGCCGTTGCTTGCGTGCTATCGCCAGTCCAAGCGTCAACGATGAGCAGACTTTGATTGTGGCATCTACACGGCGGTAACGACCGGAGTTGCGCCACATAGCATCAGGTGGGAATTTGACCGCGACAACGGTGTTGTTGACGGTTGTGTTCCATCCACGCCCAGAGTCCTTAACGATTCAAATGGTCCGAGTCGCCTTTACTTACTGTAAGCAAGATAACATCCTTGTTCTCGTCGGCTAAGTATTGATAAGGGTTGACTAACCCTTTTGCTTTCTCCGCCCGCTCGAGCTTTCTCTCAGTCTTCGACGCTGGCGACGTAGATGAACGACTGGTTTTTTTTCACTGGGTCCTGAGTCCTTCCTCGATGGACCCCCCAGCAACGAATGGCATGGCCCTGACTGCCTTGGGTTGGGTTTAAAATGTGCATCGGACGGGTACCACGTGTGCTTCGTGTCCATCTCTGTGTGGACAAGGCCATTCTTGTCTTTATTGATGTTAGAAGTGGTTGCATAAACCTTTGGGATACAGCTGATCTCACCACTACTTTCCGGGGACCCAAGCTTGCAGTCATCTCGGACCGCTTAAACGACAATCCGGGCGTGTTGCTAGAGGCCTTGGTAAGGCTGCGATCTATCGTAAGTCACAAAAACATCCAAATTTTACTTGAAAGCTTGATGCGACACATTTCAACCCCATAGACAACTATGGACCTCGTCGATCAGAAGGCAGGCTACCTTGGCCCACAGGTCTTCCGACATCGCAATTTCTCCATGGAGGGTACGTGGTCCTACTTCTTTGTCCTTCCCCTTGGCCACCGATATGCATGCGCATTCGTCGGAGATGCAGTCCATTGGCAAGAGGGATAATGTACATCAAACTCTGCAACTTCCCGTCTCGTTATCTCGTGCTCATGGTTACTGAGGAAGACTTCCGCTACGCGCTCATCTCGGTCAAGGTATTGCCAGATAGTATGTATGGCAATATGATTAGGGTGGATATCGGATGGTTGGACGTTCGACGCATACGGGGTGAGAAGGGGCCCGTCGAAAATGTTATTATGCTGCGTGTGGAAGATCCCCATGTGGGGCAAAAGTGCAAGCGCGACATTGCCTCATCGACGCATCACACCCACGAAGGGAAGACAAGTGAGTTGCACTGCATGACGAGCCTTTCCGGCCTATGTGTCTTATCCCCCGCTAGCTTCAACTTGGAAACGTAGACCCTCCGAGAACTGTATACCTATTGTTGGTAAGTAGCGTCGGTCATCTATTTCCAACCTGTACGACGTACTCTCAGCGTGCGCGTTGCATATACAAGAGTCGAAGCGCAGTTCAAGCCCTGCTAACCTAACCCTAACTTTACCTCGTTTAGCCTCATAGATGTTCATAGACAACAATGTTCCACCATCACGATCCCCCTGTTTCAGCGGCGTCGGGGTCGTGCTGACAGGCCTTTCAACCATAGCTGTATGACGCGATCGTGTGTGCCATGATCACCGTCCATAGTGATTACCTGCGATTATTATCTGTGAGGTAAAATGGGGTAAAGTGGGTTATATTCCTTTATTACGCTTCTCCTGTTTCACTGATGTAGGTGGGTCTTTACCCCTTTTCCCGACAAGCTTTTGCTCGTCTTCTGACGTGCTGCGCACGCTCTTCGACCTATTTCTAGTATCCTCATCAAGTGTTCGTTGGGCTGTCGCTGTTGTGTTACCCGCCATCATCTCCACATCCTAGGCCGTTTGAACGACCCTCAACACGACCCATATGCTGTCCGACACGCCTATTGCATCCGCATGGCCTCATGGCTTGTCTATTCCTCCTCACAGAGCTCACGGCAGCAAGAACGTGCTCAGTAACTCAGAGCTGCCCATCCTCATTGGCAGGATGCGTTCCGATGACACAGAAAACGGATGGGATTATGATAGCCAAAAACCTACGCATCTTGCAATGCCCTTAGACCACCACCCTGTGTCCGTAGCTTTTATCGTATTGGCCAAGAGCCTTGATGGCTTCGAGCGTAGAAGGACGGCCTTCCTTCCTTCCTTTATGCTGAGCATGATCTAAAAACAGCGTGTGAAACAGAACACGAGCATTTGGACCTCCATAGGCCAGCATTGGGTCTGTACCTAGGTCTTCGAAGGGTGCGCTATTGCCTTGGAAGCACAACCCTCTGCGTGACTCGACCGATGGGGTACCTCCCCCGTTGCCTTGGAAGCAGATTCCTTTGCGCAACTCAGCAATATTAGCGTGACTCGACCGATAGGGTGTCTGATGCCACCTCGTTACACGCATACGTAACTACACAGGGGTGCAGTGGATCAAGCCGTATGCCTTCTCGTCACCGACGTTCCAGCTTTCAATGGTGAGCGTCATAAGCGGTGAGTCGATGGCTTTATCCTCGTTTTTAGACCAAGCCTCATGAACCTCCTTCAAGTTCCCCAACATAGGGTCCAACCTTGTGAGAAAGGCATTAAACGCCACCTTGTCATCATAAAAGCTCGTAGGGTTAAGGCCTCGGAACAACGTGCACTGACAAACGTTATAGGCAAGCATCCAGGTTAGGATAAAGAATCCTTGCCTCTTTTCCAGACAAAGATGCTACAAGCTCATGCCTTTGCTCGTCTTGAACTCGGATAAAGAGGCAATAAAGCCATCTAGAGCAGGCAGGGTAGGTGCATTGAGTAAGCAAGAAAGGAAAGGGTTACCTAGGATGACACCCGGTGCTTTGCAAGACGCAAGCATCCTCGAGATCGAACGGAAAAAAATCGACAGCCCGGGCGAGAACTTGGAAAACGTCTGGGGCGGGACGCGCCAATGCATCTTGTAGGGTGATCAAAGGGCCAAGCGGAGCATTAAAACCTAAGTCCTTGACGACGTTGGTGTCTTCAAGGAACACCTCTCGAGACACGGAGATGCCTAGCTCGAGCTCATGCTTTCTACTTAAGAGGATGTGAGCTGATGTGGGTGGGATATTCAGAATACGCACGCTAAGAGGGCTCTGAGATGAGGCAAGCCCTGGCTTGCAGCCTCATGGAGGCGAGCGGTCTTTTGTTGGAGCTGCATTGTGCCCTCCATATAATGGGCAGGGTTCCACTTTGCCCGGACGTTGTCCAAGTACCAGTACTCGCCGGGGTTCATCTCTTTTGCAACCATCTTAGCTTTGTCCCACATCTCACACCGAAGAACGTGGCCAAACAACCGAGGCGGACACCAGGTGGATGTCAAGGGATAAACCAAAGGGCTGGGGGTGTAATCTGTAACATAAACCGTGGTTGCACCGCTGTGGTTGTCGAATTTTTGCAGCACCTTGCAATGACAGCTTAGGGATCAACCGTCACACAACTGATCAGCTGTTGCTTGCTCACCTCGACAGTACAATCGAAGAAGCCACCAGGAGCGAGGTCTGGAGAGGCTTCTGAAAGGAGGAGGTGGCGCCTTCGAGCGGCTGAGCGGTGTGCTGTGGGTACGTCCGTTCCTTGGAGCGCCCTCCTATGACCCCACCATTCGCTCAGCTTCTGACAACACTCCAGCTCGGTACCGTTATGCAGTGGCTTCCAATACGGTGAAAATTCTTGGCCGCTGCGAGTAGCCTCTTTCTCAGGAGCACCGCCTTTATCGGGGGCTCGAACTGAACGCGTGGTTGGGTCATAAATGGCCCAACGCAACGTATCGCCATAACCCGTGACTCCTACGGCCCCATCAAACTCTACGACCTAGGGGAAACGCTGGGGTAGTTGGGGCGTAAGAAAAAAGGTAAGGACGAACCTTGAGCTTGCACAAAATGACAACGTCGCCCTCTTGTACCTGTGGCAACCACTCCGCGTATTTCTTTTGGAAGCAGTTGACGACGACACCCTGTGTGCAGGAATCGAAAATAGATGGATCGACGACGCTAAAGGAACGATGCAGCTCTGAAAGAAGTTTGATTGCATTGGCTAGGCATGAGCAATACGCCGTTGACTAACCATTTGTCCTCGTCTTTCTTTGGGGATTAACAAAAGTCACGATGCCAACGATGTTAATCCGTGCATCGCCTTTTTGAAGTTGACTGAGAGGGGTGAAAGCGTCGCCCTGATATAAAGGTTAGGGTACGAGGAGAAAGACTACTAGCAGTGGGAATGCACCGCGTTCATTCCAGAAGAGGTTAGACGAGCTTGACCGGCAGTAACCCAGCCAGCCTGAGAGGCTTTTTTTGTGGACGTCAGAAGGTGAGGATGGTTTGGAATCAGGGAATGGGCATGATTCACCCTGGTCATGACCATCAAGCCTTTGTCTTTTGCGCGGCCTCCTTTTGGATGAGCGACCATGTTTTTTGTCGATGGGCTGCTTAGGCGGGTGCATGCATGGGCTGGCTGGGGTCGAAATCGAAAGTTGGGGGGGTGGGTCGTCTCGATCATGGCAACCACCAGGCAGGTCGAACCTGACCATCTTGGTGCGGTTATTTTTGTGAATGAAAGAGGCATCCAACACAGCTGCTTCTGAGACGGTCTGAGTGGTGCCTGGGCTGTACCATTCGCAAGTGCCTCCTATGTGATCGGAAAGAGGGAGGCCATGGCTTATGAATGAACAACAGACATACCCTTGGAGGTGTCGATCAACCTGCCCGCATTAATTCCAGTAACGTGCTTGAGAACCACACTATGGGGAAAGCGCAATGCGATAGGGAACGAGAACGGAGCGCTGGACTCCCTTTGTACATCAACCTTGACGCCTTTGAGGGCAAGTAGGATCCGGTCTTGAGAGCGAAATACAACGCCATCCATGTAAGGGATCTCTACAGCGAAACGGTACGGGGTGGAGTCTTGAGCGACCTCCAACTGAATGCGGTACACGCCCTTGCGAGGGGGCCAAACCATGAAGACCTTGCCTTCAATGTATCCAGAATCATCATCGCCGTTGAGATGCAAGAGCTCTTTGAGGGTGCGTTTGCGAGAGAAATGATCGACTGGAAGTGACATTGTGGGAGGGTGGATGGCTAGATGTTGGTGAAAAGGTTCCGCATATAGCTACGTACGCTGTGTGGTATGGGGTAACCCGTCGATGATTGATCCAATGCTAAATGACAATGCACGAAATGCTACACGCTACGTTATGACAAGCCTGAAGGCCTGACTCCTGTAAAACCCAAGGATTGGAAAGGCCGGGTGTGGCTACTCAAAGGCAAGGGCTGAGCATTTAGGGCTCAGTAATCTCGGCATCGTTGATGTAAGAGGCCGGGACAAGCTGTATGGAGACGTGACTCATAATGGGCGTTCTTAAACCACAATACACATCAGGCTATCCAAACACCGATTGATCTAAATAAGAGCATGCGGGAACCCATGGGTATTGATCACCTCGAGTGCGAAAGGGACTTTAAAGACTGAGGATATACTTTGAAAGCAGCAATTTACTTTACGTGCATGGTTTCGAAATTAGGTGTAAAGTTCATGTAAAGTTCTGTAAAGCAATTGTAGGATTTGCTGATGCGTAGACGACAAGAAATAATGGGGAGATAGCAACGTGTCCAGGAACAGCAGATACGTACGTTCGTTCGTGCGCGGTTGGGCCTCACCGATGCCGGTGTCGTGCGTCCTTTCAGTCTCGGTCGGTTTAGTCGCAAACCATCCAAAGGCCTGTACCAGTTCGTCATCCCAGCCCATGCGATCGCCACACAGGAACACGACACTCACGTCACCAGGGTTTCTTGGGACACGTTTGCTGTAGTTGGGGCCCCAAAGCTCATGTTACCGACCGTCATCTTGTTCTCCTTATTATGACCACCGTTCCGACCAGCGCTCTTCTTCAACCATCCTAGCGCGGTACGCCGTGCCGCCGATCCAGTACGAGGCTGAGGTGGGAGTCCAAAGACACGTTCAGGCCTGTCCGGGGAGGTGACACACCCCTTCAACTCCGTAGACCCCTTCGACGGTATATTCGGGTTAATTGTAACCTGTTGCAGTGCGGTGGAAAGCGGCGAAGGCTGATGAGGCATGGCATTATCAATAGATGTAGTAAGAGAGGCCGCGACCGTTGCCCGTAGATGTTCTGCACTCGGGGACGACGTGAACGACGTCTTGACGGTTCGAGGGTATGGCGAGGGCCGACTATTGACCCGTGATCGCATACGACGAGGGCGAAGGTCCGACGGAAGTGGACCATAACTTTGCACTGAGGGTTCCAGCATCGCTTGCATTCCTGATAGATGACGCGGAAGGTCGAACGCTGGCGGAGGTGTCAGCACCAAGAACAAGAAAAAAAGAGCACATAAGCGACCCACATTGAACCGCGAAAACAGAGAACGGGGTGTCAAGCCAGGTTTGTTTACTCTCCATGACCACGTCCTCGGCTTCGTCCCTGAGAGCACAATACCTTCTGAGCGCAGTAACACCTTGTTCATCATCCCACAACGAATACGAATCCATGGATGACGTTTCGGGATCTACAAACCCGAGGGTGTTTATGTACATTTTTGCAGCATACACAAACCTATGCGTATACTCAAATACAAGCACATGTGGGTGCTGTAAAGGGTCTGCAGCTTGGTTAAGAAGCGTGAGCGCATGTGTAGAAATGAACACCCCAAACAAAGTGCATTGCTAGCAGCAACGACGTAGCCGCTAAAAACCTCTAGGGAGAACATCTTTATCATACAAACGCCAATACATTCCCATGATCAAAACAGCAATTGGACTGTCGTCAATGCTCTGTCCTAAAAGATCCACGTACCACTCAATGCAGGTGGATGCCTTTGGGGAGCCCGAAAACGCCATAGCGTGTAGTGAGGGGGAGGGTGCATGGCCGGGTATATCGAGCGAAACGACCGGGAGCAAGGTGCGAATGACACAGTACAGTATGGTGGGGCGCTTCCACAGGACGAACGCCACAGACGCCAAAGTGTTTGGACTCTGGCGACAGGCTGCGGTGGATCCGAGAAAGTCATGAGGCCCCTTTGACGTACTGAGGCAGGATGCACAAAGGGGCGGGGTTCTGCTGCGTAGCAGCTTGAGAAACTGCTCATAACCCTCCATATCGCAGCCCAAGGTGGGACATGGCAAGGTGAGGGCGTGCAGAGCCCCCTCTGGTTGGGGACAGACGATGCAAGTAGGGCAGTCCGTGACCGCATACATTAAAAAGTCTCTGTAGTCGTTTGTTAGGTCCTGTACTGAGCACTTGGGGATGCTGTCCAATGCGTCGTTGAGCTTAGTAGAAACACGGTTGAGATGCTGAGTCGGGAGCGACGATGGAGGCTGCTTGGAAGAAGGGGTCCGTGCGCTGGATTCTGCAGGCTTGGGTTCGAGAAACGCAGGTGTGGAAGACAGAGCTGAGGCCTGCGGTTGCAAGCTTGTCGGCGCTACAACGGAAGTAGAAACATCGTCTCTAACCCCATAAACACCTGTAAGCAGACATGGGTGGAATGTAGAAACATGCCTTGAGCAGGGAGGGGAGTGGCGTCGTGTTTGGTGGCCAAGGGGCAAAGAACGGGCTGCGGTAGGGAGCTGTGGTGTAGGACCAGGCACCTGTACAGCATCCAGCTGGCTGGCAAGTTCACGTAGGAGGGCTGGACTGCGCTGTGCAGCTTCTTGTCTAGCTCCGGATGGGACCCCAAGCTGCTAAATGGCGCATACATTGAGCCACAATAGTGGGAGGAGCAAAGGGATGCGGACAAAGGCCAACCTCTCGATCAGCTGTCGAGACCGAGAGAGCGACGCCTCGGCAACTGAGGCTGCGTCCTTGATTTTTCTCATCGCATCTTCAGCCTCGCTGACCGCAGCATCAAGGTTGGAAAGGAGAAGTGAGGGTGAGTTCGGGAGGGGGTAGTCCCTGAATGGGAGTAAATATTGGGACGAACAGCGATGGACTCTCAGCTTACATTGAAAGCGATAGCAATCACAGCCGGTCGACCTTACCCTCTGTTGCACGGCGGAGAAAGGACAGGAATCTTTCGGAAGCATCAATTTAAACGAGTTGGTGTGACCTACACGCTATATAATCACGTGCACATACGGCGTAGCTACGGTTCCACCCGCATACTGAACCGCGACCAGCCATGGGTTGGGGTCGTTCTCATGTTTGGCGCGCTAAGACAAAGGGCCATAACATTACGTTCGTCTGCGTTATCGACGGTTACATGCCACCGGCCATAGTAGCGTCCACGAACGCCTGTAGGTCGATTGGCTTCCACTGCCATGACCAACTCGGACCGAGTTGTGCGTTTGCTGCGCAGAGAAACCCCTCAAACAGATTCAATCTCTGGTCCACTGGCAGAAAACAGGTCACCGGTCGGATATGCGTCTCCATGCCCAAAGTCGTGTCCAGTGATCGGCGAAATGGGTTGGTACGACGAGAACCATATGTTCGGTGAATTATAAACCCAGAAGAGGTATACAGATACATCCATACCTCATCGTACATGTCCCTTCATGTCAGATACACAATCAACACGGTCCATTCCACTTTTTCCTTATACCATCGATCATAAATCCCGTTATATGGCATTTCCAGGGGGCCCTGGCACATCCATGCCCACGCTAACCCAACCTTAACGGTTCAAGCCACAGGCTCGAGCATCCAGAGCTGGTTGGAGCCTTGGTAGTTATTTGCCACGAACACCTGTAACGAACGAGTTCAGCAGACGAACAACCCACACAGCATCGCTATGTGAATCCTACGTTCGAGCGATCCCCATTATTATCGACGTCGAGTGTGAATTGCAACCTTGGAACGAACAACCTGTGCGCAAACATGCTTTTGGTCCACAACACGAATGGAGGGACATCAACCTACTGATACAAGTTTTCCCCGGGAATAGGAATGGCTGACCATGGCTTGTATCCTTCACCTTTACTGTTGACGATATAGTATGGCGGGGGTTGAAATTGGTCCGTGACGAAAGCGCCGAGGGTTGCAAGTGTACCAATCCGGATAGAATAACCATCGGAGCCGTTTGTCAATTCTCACTGCTGATTAGGCTAGCCTTGCCACGGGTGTGAATGGTGCAGCTTGTTTCACGAACCGTGCCCTTCTCCTCGGGGTCATCCTTCTGGGTAACGACACGGCCACCTTCACCTGGTACGAGGTAAACGCCACCTTGGCCGTAGCTACGGATCTTGTATCTTCCTTCCTTCACAATATCGTACTTGGGTAGTCCGTACGCGAGGTCAAAGAAAGCTTTTTCGGCGCTGCATGCGCTGCTGAAGATCTTGGCCCAATAATCCCACCTCTTCTCGCTGTCGGGTATTCTTTCGAGGTTTTCGTTAATAAACCCTGATCCAAGGACGTTCATGCCTGTAAAAGCGAAAATCGAGTTGATTGCGTACGTCTGTAATCCTCAAAGGACCCTCCGCTTGCATTCTCTTCGATCCACAGGTGATAATAGGGTGTATCTGAAAAGCTCCATCAAGCAGTTAAACGCTAATAACGGGGCAGAACATACTTCTGACTGTGGCCGGATCGTTTGCCAGCTTGCTAGCAATGGCATAGCATCCCTGCAGGATGTCAGCTTTCTTATTGACGTAAGCAACGCTGCTGCTTACCATAATGCACGGCAGCAGGACGATGTGCATACTGTGAAGAGAGAAGACACTCTTTAGTTGACCCAGCCCTCGAGTTGAAATTACGCGCACTACATACGCAAGCCAATCGCCCTCTCGAGCGACATCTTGCTTAATGCGACAGGGATGGCGGGGATGGGTCAAACAGGTAGAGAGCGTGACTCATGAAAGAGGTCGCAGTAAACGCGGGCCCAAAGAAGGCTGGGTGTTGTTCAGCTCAAAATGATAGAGAAAACTCGGCCAACGCTTTGTTGTTAGTGGTCGGGCGACCCCCGAGGTCCTCGAACACCGGTCTCTTCTTCGCCTCCCAGTCCTTCCTACTGCGGTCTTCGAGGAGTCAATAGAAATCTTCCTCGGGCACTGTTCTGCCCTCCTTGATCGTGCATATGAGATTCTGTTCGTGTGCATGGCGGAGGTAGCCCGTGACGTCCGTGTCTTGAAGGGGCTGCAGCAGAGAGAACGTGGTGGGGGTGTTCAAACGGGCTATTGAGCTTGCCAGCGCGGGGGCATCGACATGCGCCCGTGCAAATAGATGGTTCCTATAGGCGCGGGTGTGAACAGGGCTGAGGATGCATGTATGTGGCACGCAGCTCACGCTGTCGGTATCTGTGGGTGCACCGGGTTAGCGAGAGACGAGTCTTCGGGACTGAGCCTCTATCTGGTCGGGGGTGAGGTTGACAGAAGGGAGGCCAGGTCACGAGAGGTAGGCATTGAGCGGCTTGGACGAGTTGAGGAGGGAAGAAAGGTTCAAGGCAACGTTGGTTGACATCGCGTCGTGGTTGGTCGGGGGTGTGTTTGGCGTTTGTAGCTGGCCGGGGTTGCCTGCGTCAACGTCGACAACGACAACGGCGAGAACAAGGCAGTCTGGTGGGACACGCGCCCAAGTTTGGTTGGCAGCTTCACTTCAGCTCCAGGCGCCATTCCTAGTCTAGTGACCAGACCTTCCTAAAAAAAGGCTGCACAAGGCAAACTGTCGAACACCCCGGCAGGTAGGGTGGGTTCATTTTCGGTGTAAGGGGTGGCTAGGGCGGTAAACGGTCGCTCTAGCTGGTACAGCAGGAGCGGTAGGCACATACCTGCGCAAATCGCGATCCGGCGAGGCTGTTGACGAAGGAAAGCAGCAAAACCAGTAGGAACTAGGATGGTGAGAATGGCGGATACAGCAAGATACGACGCACCTGAAGAGGATCGAGGTGCGCAGATAATGAGAGGAGGAGGATGGACGTCGTGAGATAGGAAGGTGCTACCGAGTAGCGGAGATACGATGCGGCCCAAGATTTGCTAATCATGATTAGCTAATGAGCATGCTCGGAGCTCGGACAATGCCCGGAACCGGACATGTTTGGAAAATTCAGCTTAGCAACTTTTTGAACGTCAACGCCATCATCAAGTGCTGCGCTTTATGTGAATTGCTGATCACCTGTACTGATCACACGTTTTAGAACCGTACTTAGCCCTACCGATCACACGTCTTGTTGCCGAGTTTGTGCAAGAGGAATCTCACACGGTTATGGACTCGACAATATTTTTAGAAGACATACATAAATAAAAATGAAGCGGGGTAGTTTGCCTGTAGAAATCAGCGGGGAGGGGGATGCTCGGGGGAGGCAATAAGATACTGACCCATCTCTCTTTCCATCTGGTTGGTCTCCCGCAGCTGGAGCGTGCGCTGGGCGATATGAAGCGGGGTAGCTTGCCTGTAGAAATCAGCGGGGAGGAGGGGAGATGCTCGGAGCAGGTAATGATATACTAACACGTTTCTCTTTCCATCTGGTTGATCTCGCCAACAAACGGACCCTACTCGGTCGAAGTGGCCGTGTCGCTGAAGGTTGGCGGTGTGGGGATGAACGTTCCGCTCTCGCGTTCGCGGCTTGCCCCTGGGTAGGAATTTTGCGGTCGCCGACGCTGACCCCTGGGTATGATGGCTTTTTCGGCTGCGTCGATGCAGGGCGATCACACGGCGACCAGCACGTTTGGGTAACGGAGATAGCAGGGAGGGAGATGTTCGGAAAATGAGTCGCGGCGAGGTTTAGAGACATGGGTCAACGGGTTTTTTGCCACCTAACCAAAGGTAACAGCAGATGTACGTAGGGGGGTATCTAAGAGGAGCCCTTCAACGAAAATGTGCGCACCCTATCGCTGTGCAGCTCGTGAAGCTTTGAAAACAAAGCCACAGCGTCTGCCCGACGTCGGTCTTGGGTTTCCTCAAGGTGTTTTCTAACGTTTTCACAGGCAGCCTTGACAGGTTGGAACCCATAAGCAACCCAACGAAGCAACCCACCCGGACAATATTGGGTAAAGGATTGCCTGGTTTCATCCGATTGAATGGGGACGTTACCGTGGCGAATGGTTCCAGAGGGGACGAGGATGGTCGATCCTGGAGGGAACTGGACAACGAGGCTGAGGTTAAAGAGGATGAGATGGCCGCCTTTCGTGGGGTCATAAGAACCGGCGGCGAGAATGGCGCAGAGGCCATACGGAACGTTGGTGCTATCGACATGCTCCAAGGTGACGACCCGGGGCCCGCAGTTGAACGTGCAGGTGGGGAAAACGCTATTTTCAAACGGCTTCTTCAAATCCGGGTGCTTTTCGAAGAGTGCGCCAAGGTTTTCAGCATACTCCCGGTATAGTTTTGGTGCAAAGAATGAGAAGCAGCCTACGAAAGGATGAGTGAGAGGGATGGGGGTAGAAAATAACGCACTGCTCATGAACCCAGCAGCGCGGACAAAGCTCTTGTCCGCACAAAGCTTGTGAATGAGGGCCTTGTTGGTAGGCTTGTGGACGAGGTTTCCAGGGGCCTGTGTGACTCAGTCAAAGAAAGGAGGCAGGGGACGTAGACTTACCATCTGGCCTCCGCCATAGGATACGCCGGTGGACAAGGAGTTAAAGCCTCCCCTGCGTTCCTTGCAGGGTGCTCGGAGCTCACCGCCGGTTTGTTGCAAAAGGGCACTCGCGTGCGTGTGGACTTGGTCCCAGTCTTCGCCCTGGGGTCGACCGGCCAACACGGTTATGATCCGATCGTGCTGATCAACGATAGCTGTGGGGGTTCTGAGCCGTGTAAGAAAGGCGTGACTCATCTTTAACAGCGAAACATACCTGCCGTCCCACTCCACAAGCTTGAACCCCCGGTCAAATAGCTCGTCCAAAGTCCATTCGTGAGTTGTATCGCAGGGTTGACGCCGGCTGACGAAGGATCCCTTGGCAGCGGGGAGGTCATCCGCCTTAAAGTCAACCGGGACGGGGGGCATGCGCTGCTGTTTTTTCGACAGAGAATAGCGGGGAACGGTTGGGTATTTGGCGCGACGTTCTTCACGAATCCGCTGTCTGCGGCGCTTGGCTGCGGCGTACCTCCCCGAAGGTTGCTGGGGCTCGGAGGAAGCAGCGGGTTCAGCGATGGGCGGGGGCGATGGGTCCGGTGGGGTGGGGCTTGGGTCAATGAGCCCTGTGTCATGGTCGCTATCGCCTGAGAGGACGTGGTCTGCTTCGCGCTCGAGGGCAGCGCCGATACCCTCATCAAGGACGTTGCCTTGGACGCGAATGGCAGCTGCGAGGTCGGGCGTGGGCTGTAAGTTAGAGTTGTTAGACAGGGAAGAAGAGGGATTTTGGTGCGTTACCATGGCGTGTGCGTGAAGAGAAAGGGTAGAAGAAGAAGGGGGTTTTACTTGGCCAGTTCGACGCGCTAGGCCAGGACAAGCGTTGGTTAAGCGACGTTTGTAAGTAGGTTGAAGATTTCCTGACGGGCCGCACTAAGTATGCCGGAAGACGGACCGTTCATGACGCCATCGGCGCGGACAATCTGCATCAAGGCGCAGGGCTCCCCTCGACGGTGCTCATGCTAGCGATCCGAGGCCCCAATGACGTTGCTTTGAGTCACAACGCCGCGGATGAGATTGGGAAAAATAAGGACAAAAAGAGCAGGCGAGTGCCGGGCGCAGTTACCGCAGCCGGTTAGCCTCTAAGGCATCTCAGAAGTCTTACAGGAAGCTCAAGGATACGTGCATACGTTGAAGAAAGGCATAAGAGGCCTGCCTGGCGTCATATATACAGCTGCATGGCGCCCGCAACGTAGCGTTTTACATTCGCACTACCGCCCTCGAACCGCCACTCAAGTCACTCGCCCGCCAGGTGTGCACGGCTGGCTAGGAACAGCAGGGCGGGGCGCTTAGGCCGGGGTGGCCTCCAAGCGACCGCGGCTGGCGTCCGTTTGAAACGAGGCATCTTGAACGAACGCGGGTGGCCCCAGGACCGCGCTATCCTGCATGGCTGGCTGTCTCGGAAGAGCCTGGGAACATGGCGGGGACACAGAACTCACAGGGGGCGAGTAGGGCAGGGGATCCATCGGCGACTCAGCATACGTAGGCATCGTGGGTTTTTGGCCGTCCATATGCTGCATAGACGTCTCCAGCGGTGACATAACATCGACCATGCTGTCGTCGTCTTTGTCATCCAGAGTTGGTAGGGGGCGACTGGCGAGGCAGGGTTACAGCAAGTCGTTACGGCCTAGATGGGTTGGGTTGGCGTGGGCAGTCAGTTGCACGCGGGCAAACCTCGCTAGGCCCCCGTTTGACAGCCCGCCATCCATGGCTCGGCGTGGCCAGTTGGGGCCCGGGGTAAAGGCTCTAGCTTCAACCTGAGCCCCCACCAAGGCATTTTGTGGGGTATACGGCTTCGAGGGGGGGACGGAGGCGTCGAGCCGGGGGTCGTTCTTCTGGGGTGGCCTGCAGGGGAGCTCGGAGGTCGGGCATGCGCTGTGGACGACGAAGCTGCTGTCGACCTCGTCTGGGGGTAGGGCGGGAGCTGGCTGTCCACACGCCTGGTAGAGCTTGGGGCTGGGCTTGCCCAGCGATGCAAAGCGTGGCCCGAGGTGGGGCTCTTCGAAAGAGAAGGGGCGCTGCACGCGGACCTAAGCGGCACGCGCGGCTGTTCAGGTGCGAACCAGAGAAAGCGGCTGACACAACGCACCTGCACGTCAAACCAGGGGAGTAGCGTGCACCGCCTGCTCCCTGCGGACGGCACGCAGTCGGCGGTGAGGGAAGGGGTGGCGGGGACGGTGCGCCCCGCCCTCGCGTGCCGCGGTTCGGCTCGTTGTGGGCGGCGTGCAGGGGGGGTGGAAAGGGTAAGGGGAGCGCTGCGCCCCGCCCTCGCGTGCCGCGGTTCGGCTCGTTGTGGGCGGCATGCAGGAGAGGCGGATAAAAACAAGGGGGGCGCTGCGCCCCGCCCTCGCGTGCCGCGGTTCGGCTCGCTGTGGGCGGTGTGCAGGGGGGGTGGAAAAGGTAAGGGGAGCGCTGCGCCCCGCCCTCGCGTGCCGCGGTTCGGCTCGTTGTGGGCGGCGTGCAGGAGAGGTGGAAAAAGCAAGGGGGGTGGCATATGGCCTGGTGACCGGGCTGGTCTATGAGGCAGGCCGTCGATGGGCGGTCTGGTAAAGCTCGGGAAGGCTTTGGAGGCGGAGCGGATTCTCAGGGTCATGTGAGCTGGAGCCAGTGAAAAAATGCGAGTTTCGCGTTTGTAAATTGTTTTGTAAAGTACAGGGTAGAATAAAACCAGGCCTACCAAACCAAGACCGCTGGGAGAGGGTGAAAGGAAAGCGAAAGGCATGGAAAACCAACATCGGATAAAAACAGACGCAAAGAGACAGGCTTGGGCAGCTCTGACGGCAGCTTGGGGTAAATCGTTTGCAAAGCGAGGGCGCGACTCACTTCGTTACTCGAGTATGATCCTCAGCGACGTACGTGGCTTGGCAGTTGAAAAAATATTGGCTAGGGCATGTAGGTATCCGTGTGACTCGTGAAATAAACCAAGAAAGGATGGCTGTTACATATGCGAGAATACGTGGAAAAGGATCTAAGAATGGTGGAGTTGGTGTAAAAAGTCGTGAACGTTAACTTCCTCCCCCCGCTCAAATACGTCACCCTCCTCGAGGAACGCCACATAGCCGTTGAAGTCACGGAGGCCGAAAAAGTGGAGGACGTCGCGGGCGATCACGGCGGCCATGGCGAGCGTTGTGGACTCCTGTACCCCCGCTCCCTGTGCAACGTACGTGTCGTGGTACAACACCATGCCGCAGAGCGCTATTAGGGCACGCATGTACAGCTCTAGGATTTTGTCCAGCAGTTATATATAAAAAAAGAAAAAAGCGACTCACTTCTTGACCTGGGTAGCACAGTGAGGGAGATGACTAGCCTACACAGTGTCTCCAAAGTCCCGTGGTGGGTGTCGTTGGTGACGAACTTTGCCTGAGTTACGTCCACAAAGCGTGAGATCTCCGTAAGGTGCATTGTGTCGAGGTTGAAAAAGTGGCCGCCCCGAGAAAAACCAGCCACCGGGGTGAATACCGTGTGGTGCTTTCCTGGAGGCATTATCCTATACAGATATGAGCCGGGGCGCTTTAAAAAAAGGCGTGACTTACAAGAGATCTCCGGCATGGAGGTGGATTGTCTCTGCCCTGATACGACCCATGTAGTCAAGAAGAGAGACGTCGGCACTGCTGATTTCTGTGAGGAAAGCAGGCAACGTCTCTCTTCGGGGCTCTTTCACGTCTATAACCGCCCAGTTCTTGACGCCAGATTCCACAATTGCGAACGTAGCAGCGCCTTCAGCGTCGTGGTGCGGGTAAGTCAATATGGCGGCGTGATGAGCTATCGCCCACGAGCGTACGGTCCATACGTCAGCTGGAATGCGTGTCCCGTCGAGAGGGGCGTGGGTTTGCGTCTGTGCCCAGCCAAGGCACAGGCCATCGTCGAGTTTCCTAAGGCTGTATGAGCTATGGAATGAAAAAAAAGGTTAAAGACGCACTCGAACGGCCAGGGAGGGTTGTATTGAGGCAGGGGGAAGCCCAGCGCGACTCTGGAGACCTTGCTATTGGTGATATCGTCCACAAACTCTTGGACAGTGGTGTCAATGTGGGGCTCAGAGAACTCTTGCACCCGGAGGGCCATGTCTAAACGAGTTTGTGAGAAGATGAGAAGATGGTGAAAGGGATGAACCTACCATGGGCTTGCACTGCTCTGTGGGGTGTGATGGAAAAGTGGTTGTCGAGGCCCTCGACAGTGAATTCAAAGCCGTGGGTTTCAACATAACCCCGGACAACGACGACCTTGTCGCGGGACAAAGCCTCTCGAGCGACGTTGAGGAGTGCTTGTTTGCCCATAGCCATGTCCAAGAACGAAACTTGTGAGCTGGACGGGACGGCCTCTGGAAGTGTCGCCATGCTAGCGGCATATCGCGCATCCTTGTAGAGTATGTTGCGCTGGCGGCGCTTCTTGTCCCGCTTGGACAAGAACGGAAGCACAGTAAGCTGTCCGCTGGACCACTTGATTGTGGGCGCTTTGGCACTGACTTGTATTCCGAGAATGTCGGTGACGAGGTCGTTCTGGCGTGGCTGGTGTGTAGCGGTGGCGGGCCCGGTATCGTTTCGCTCGCTTGTTTCTGGACTGCTCTGAGAACGAGAGGCGATGGGGCGATTGGGCCTTTTGTAACGTAGTCAGCGCTGGTAAACGACACGCATACGGAGACCTACCGCTGCAATCTAAGAGGGGCATCCTTGGACCCGACCACGCTCCGAGCTGGCTTGTAACTTTTTGGAATGGCTCTAGAACAAGGTGGCGGTTATATGAATAAGGAGGGGTGAACGTGGGCTTACAGCCGTATGAAGAGCCGAGGGTGTGGCTCGTCACCCGCCCGCTGGCTTTGCGACGTAGCGTCAGAGTCGCTTGAGGGACTTTCTGGAAGAAACAAAGGGCTGTAACACGCTTTGTTAGAAAGAGAACGGTGCAGAAGGTTGGCGTGACTTACGTAGTGTTCCTTGTCTGAGGATGGGGTTGGTCCTCGACGAGCTGCTCCGCTTGCTCAACACACTCAGCAGGGTGAGGAGCCGGCGTTCTATAGCATGGTTAGACCTGCAGCGTAAATAAAGGGTGGGGCTTACCTGAGAGGCGTTATGAGTCGAGGGTGTGACCCGTGATCCTCCAGCCCACCTGTCACCTCGCCGTCGTCCAGGTCAGTGGGTTGAGGGGGCCTTTGTTGACGGTCGCCATCCCTGGCCTGCCTTGACTCATTCTCACCTTGCAGCATTTTATCCACCTCTTCTTCGTCGACGTCATCCTGTTCATCAATTGGTTGGGGGGAGGGTTTTCTTTGACAAGGTAAGCGAGGGAGTAAAGCAGAAAATATGGGAGGTTACCTCGAGGGGGACGACATCCCGGCATCCATCTGTGGCTCGTCGCCGTCATCAACCTGATGGAATTCAACCGGCTCGTTGACGTTGTAAACGGGACGGTTGGTGTTGTCGTTATTGGCGTGAACGCTGTTGCTTTTGCAACATGGCCGTGAATGAAAGCTCTAGAAAAACAACGTGACTCACATGTCATCGTTGTTGCTGATGGCGTTTCTGCCGTTTTCCTCGCTTGCACAGGAGTATTCATCCTTGTCCTCAGATAAGAATACGGGCCTGGTGCGTTTTCTGCAACGTGGTTTTGGGCTATCTTCATGGGATAGCGGGGCACGGCCCACGCGCCTTGTAGAGTTTAGGTTAGCGCTGGGATGGGGTTTGAGCAGGCTGGACTTACGGCCGTAACTGCCATCTTGGCTGCTGGCCCTGGCTGTCTGAGTCATTGGTGGCCTCAACCCGACGCTGTGTTCTGTAACGTAGTGAGTAAAACAAAGGGAGGCATGCGGGTTTGACCCACTGGCGTGTGCTGGTTCCTGCCCGTACTTTCTCGCCCTCGTCTTCTTCTGGCTCATACTCATCTGATTCGTTTCTTCTATGTTTATAATGCGGTTAGCATACAGCAGTGGGAGATAGAGACGAGCTTGCCTGCGCTTGCTAGGCGGTGAGAGACTGTCCGAACCCTCCGCCTCCTTCCTACGCATGCTGAATGATGAGGGGTTGTAAGCGCGATGCGAGGATGGGGAATGCTTGCTTGACTTACTGGTATCGCTTCTGATATTGAGAGCACCGTGCTCGGTACTCTTCGAGGGCCTTTCCTTGTCTGACAAGGGTATTAACACAACGAGAGAATCGCAGACAGAGAGGAGCTTACAACTTGTCTCGGCGTCTTCGCTGACGGGCTTTGGCAAGCTCACGGTGGTGCTCGAGCTGGGGAGGGGTTTGATGAGGTAATGAGCTATGCATCAAACAAAAACTCACCTCTGTCGGCGTCATGTTCGCTACCTTCTTAGCCATGGCGTATACAAGAAATGGAGCTGTGGTGAGGTGAATAGGCTGTGGTGATCTGATAAGCCGCCGTCTTACGGCTGTTGGCAAAAGAAAGTTTGTAAGTGCCAAAAAACCGAAGTCGCGTCAAGTAGTGTACAAAAAAGGAAATGAGTAACGAAGTGGACAAGACGCGCCTCATCTCATGTGACCGGGATCGTTTTTCCCACGATCAACCCTACCTCGGGTTAGCTCGACAGCGTTGAGGGCGACAACGATTGGGTCAACGTCCCTGTGCTTTTTTGAGTTTGAAAATCGAGGGGGACTGGAGCACTTGGCCAAATGCTGGGCACAGTTCCTTTACCTGCGGAGCATATCTGCAGCTTTCTTACCTGAAGATTGCTGCGTCGAGGAGTGGGCATCAAGCGGGGAATGAACGGGGTCCTGGAGTGGGATGGGTAGCACACCTGTCGAGCCGCTCTCATGGTCACTTTGTCCAGAGAGGACATGGACAGCGTGCCGCTGAAGGGCTTCG
>JBBPSX010000055.1:0-10591 GCA_038093815.1 Neoboletus cf. brunneissimus | reverse complement strand
TCGGGTCTCGACTGATGAGTGGAGTCAGTACCATCCCCACTTGGTAGAGATAAGATCCACAAAGGGACATTAAACGCACATGTCGATGATGAGGTCCTGATGACAACAAGTACTTCGCACGAACAAACAGGTCGAGGCAACTTACCGCTGGTTGTTTCATGATCGATCGTTGGGTCTCCAATTTCGGAACAGTAGAGAGAGTACAGCTGATTCAATGCCGAAACCAGTTTGAGCTGGGAAGCAACAGCCTCACGCTTGATTGTACAGTAACTAGACCACCCGGGGTCTGTGAGTTAGATCCCGTCTGCAGGCCAAAGAGTCAAAGGAATCCAGTCGTTTCTTCTTCCATTATGAGCCCGAGCCCATGTCGTTGTGGTGCTAGTCGTGCGGGGAAGGGAATGTGAAGGCGACCTATCTCTTCTAGACTACTCGGGAAGTTACTGATATAATACATGCTGAAATCTATACAGATATCCAGTTTACTGGCCGAGAATGAATTTGATGAACCAAGATAAGATTCAGACTCGATGGAACATTGCTAAGGTGTTATCGATCGAATCACACGTCCCACTGATCACCCATACTGATTTTAGGGACATAAATGTATTATATAATTAACAAACTTTAGTCTCAAAGCAGAGGACCAAGTACGGGTTAGGGTTTAAATCTGAATTAGCCTATGAACCAAATTTTAATAATTAATTTCGCGTGTAGACTCATATTTAGCTCAGTCCTAGATATATTGTGTGAGTCGGTCAGATAGGCTCAACGATTCACATCAAATCGAATGCCAGCCAGAATATTGGCTTCTCTCTGAATTCGAATTCCCGCACCATTACTGTTCGGACTCTCAGGAGCGCGGGTGTCGTATTTCTGATTGGGTAAACGTCACATTCGATTTGTCCTGCTGTGCACACTTGCCATCGACGATCTAAGCGAACAGGGATGTCCGGGGGTCCTGCATCATGGACGAACGTTCGCCAGGCAATATTGGGATTGGATCGCGACGAACGAAAAGATAACAAAACTTTGTGCAACTGCCACCCTGCTGTGTACAGAACAGGCTCGGTTATGTACCTGAATCCTACTGGATTTCGACGTTTCCTTTTACAACCATACGTTCATATATTACTGGCAGGACCAAATTAACATGGCTCGCATCTCGGCGCCTCACCTTACCTCTATATCCCTTTCTCTCTCCTGGTCACCGAATTGCGCTAGCGATGTTCAATGATTCCGTCAGCTTCAATGGTGGTACTCGTGTCGAGGTTCTGGTTCAAGATTTCGACTCTTGTTGTTGTCATATTAATACTAAGGATAGGTCATTGCCGTCCTGGCGAATTGCGGGAGAGACACCGACAGGGCCCGCCGGGCCCTGGTGACATGGATTCGACACAAGCAAGAAAAAGGTCGTAGCACAGAGCATATCTTGGTCAAACTACGAGATATCGAATCAAAGGCCCGTCGCTATTTGTTAACTTGAAACAAGATTACAGCTGATGTCCTCCAAGTTCATCAAGGATACATCCCTACACAGTGCTTTCCGCGATGCCAGAGCCGAAACATTTCTACCCAGGGCTCCAGATCTTCCACTTCCTTCCTTTGTCAAGAGAAGGTCAGAGGGACGGATGTCCGGGGTTCTAGCTTCACCTAACAGTGCAGGGCCCAGCTGGACTTCTTCCCCGTTCGTTGAGTTTCCAATGGACTCGACGCGACAGACCAGTTCGCCAGTCTCTCCTCTGCGCCTTTCGCGGGACTTCTCACACATATTGGAAACCTGCCCTGAGAATCCCAACACAAGTCGACGGATATCACTTCCCCAAGGCGTCCTACATGTTCCACAGCCTCGTTCACCACGAATCGAAATCCCTCGCCATAGATCACTACAACCACCCCCCAGTTCACCAATCACGTCTTCCCCGGAAGACTCAGCGTTTCATCTCAGATATCACCACATGTCTCACCCAGTAGGATCGTCTTCTCAATCCCTGAGCCAGACATCCCCACCCTCAGCCAGTCTTGCAAAGTCGAATCGTGGTTTGTCCCGCGGCCTTGTCCCTCCGATTCCCCTACCACCGATAGAAATCCCCTGTTCTCAGTCACAACGAAGCTTCCCCAATTCGCCACGAAGTTGTTCCTCGGACGAATCAGATTTACATCCGCGATGTCATTATATGTCTCATCGAAGAGGATCTATGTCGCCAGGTCACCGTCGAGTAACGCCACCAAGGACCAGTCCTCCAGACGTACCCTTGCCGCCTATCCCCTCTGATGGACAAGATTCAGATTCGAATAGCGGCATGCCCAAGCAAAGTCTACCTGATGAGCACCCTGCCACGCCCGTCCAATGTACCATATTGCATCCATCCACTCCTGCACGCCCACTGCCGATTCAGCCCGTCCCTAGTCCTGTTCCAGGTTCGGATGAGTCGGGGAACACCGAACTATTCGGCGGAAATTCGCTACGACAACATTGGCAGGGATCGACTGGAGAACTTCCATCGGATGACGTCGTTCGGCAGGATAGCCCGGTATACGTGTTCCATGACGATCACGCAAGCCAAACTGGTATTGGCCCTCCTCCTCCATACGTTGATCAATTTGATACTTATTCTGTTCCTGACATGCCAACGGTCGGCGAAGCGCTCGATAGAGCCGTCAGTGTATGTGGGGGCTCCCCGGAGGTTCGAGTCGAGGTCTCTAAGTGCATCGGGTTCCATCGTGGGTATGAGCCACCATATTGGCAAACCCGCCTCCAGGCTTGTGGTCTGAATGCAGAAGCAGCTAAATACTTGGTGGATGAGATGTCCAATCACGTAGACTGGGCCGCATCATTCGGGAGGGCGATTTGATGTTGATATTCATGTGTTTACGACGATCTTTTCTTTTTCTCAGGATTCGTGTTTGGGTATATACATGTTCAAAGTGGAGACAGCTATTATCCGTGATCCGCTGGTATATAGTACGCGCTATTCTTGGTTTTGTGTGGTCTGCCTTTGCTGTTTTCCTTGCTACTGCCCATTGTACTTGCATCGTTATCGTGTATGAGGAGACTACAGTGGTCCTGCGTAGTCCAGGTTGGGTCCTCATCAGGCTCTGTGGTCATTCCGGGTTGATTCCGGGCTATTGTACACCCAATTGAAACCGAAACTTCGCACCCATGCCGCATGATTTCCGCTCTTCCGGCCATTCAGTAGTACACGGTGAACATTTCCCTAGGGATTACACACCTGCAGGTCGCACGGTGCTACACTCGATACAGGGGCATAAGACCTCTCACCTGCACCAACACCTTGAGAGTTTGTTCACACAGCGCCAGTTAATATGCAGGCATGCAAAGTTCAATCTGTCCAATTATGTCCTTGTGCTCAACGTTTTTTTTTCCCACACAAGGCCTGGCTAAGACCCGACACATGGTTGACGAGAGAAAAAGAGTCAAAAAAACAAGGGAAAAGTCCTTGTTCCACTTCAACACGACATTTGTGTGCTGTCCTCACGACGGACCCGAAGGTAGCCCTGTAAGTCTTCCACTCTCCCTCTTCCCATGCTTGTCAACATGACTTGTTTACTTTATCAGGCATCATCATCCGTGTCAGTGTTAATCCAAGCATGAAGTCTAATTGGCCTCACGGGTCTGTGGCCTATTGATTACTAATTTTAACTTCGGTTTGTCTCCCGCACCCTGGAGCTGCCTGGCGCTTCTTCGACATTATCGTTTCGGCGCCTAGTGAATGTATGGTCGAGTTCATATACGCCCACTGTGTCAGCGATTCACTGCACCTGTCTACGAGAACCTGATAGCAACCAGCCATGACCAGTTCCCGACTACCCACTGGCAGGGACACTGCGACGACCACAGTTACGTCGTACCAGGGCTATCCCACTTATGTGAGAGCTCCTTTTCGCCCTCACCCCTAACCATCCCCCAATATTAGCTCTGGGGCATCAAGGATCTTTCCTATTTCGTGAGATACATGGAACTAATCGTGTGTAATTTCATCTTGCTAAGTTGCTATCGGGCATCACCCATCACAGTCTTCGTCTCGTGTTGATGCGGGGGCTCTTGGCAAGTTTTACGGACGCCGAGGCATCGGCACCCCGCATCGTATGAAAGTTACGATGACCCATTATACATCATATACCGTTCTTCTGGGTACTGTGGTCAGTGTCGGAACGCCAAGATCAACCTTGGATGCAACTGACCACTGGATTCCATCTATAGTACTCATTTCCCTCGTGGTCCGAACTGAAGGCCCCCGGACGCAACGTGTCGAAAAGTGTACATAATTTCTGCTTCATACATACTCCGCCTCATCTTGGCGTTCAATCGATTGTACCTTGTGGGGCGGTATGACCGCAGCACAGCCCACATGCACGATCGTACGTACGGACTCATGGGCGAAGCTCCGTCGCCTGCGGAAGGAACGTTCGAGGTACGCACAGCAGGGTTGAGCACAGGCTAGGCTTTGGTGCGTTCTCATCGAGCGTTCTTTCGAAGCATCCAAATAACCCCGCTGATGGGCTGCAAGGTTGCCTATTTCGTGTGGTGCGTGTAAACGGCCACTTGCTCCGGCATTTGAATTTGGTTGGCTAAGGTATTACGCGGAGGCGGCATGAGTAGACATGCGGTCATGAATATCTTTCTAAGGCTGTTATCCCACAGGGGTCTCAACGATTACGGTGATCGAGAGAATGTGCGAGTTAAGGTGGGCCCGTGAGAACTCTATGTACATATTCCTCAACTCCACCATAGATAATCACGTCTACTATTGGGTCCAACGAGGCTAATTCCAATGAGTACGATCCGACGCGCAGCGTCCAAGACTAGTTAATAATATGTATGTACCTGATTTCCAGCGCTTTATCAATGAGAGACAGGCTAAATGCGAAAAAGCAACGGGCCCGCGTGGTCTTTGAGATATCATCCGGATAACTCCTCGAGCAAGGGCCGGGGGAATTACCGAACGCTGAACTTGGAAACACACCCTCTCTAATCTTCGCAGTCATCCAGTTTGCGTTTCTTTCCTTGCGGGTGGCCGGGGTCGTCCGGAGGCGGATGAGGTTCCCCTGTGCGCACGCACTGAAACGTATAACCATTGTCGCAAGCGGTAGCACCGTTATCAACGCCACACGGCTGTGCCTCAGAGGTCGTGCCTACCGCGCCCCTAAGCGTATCGACCAGAATTGAGTGCGCCGCGGGTGAGTTGACTGTGGCGGATGCCACTGCGTTGCTTGTGCCCACTAGATGTGCCGTTAGGTCAAGTGTACCTTCGGGAATCTCCGCTCTCGGTGTCAGTGACCCGTTCCCACGTTCGCGTCCGCGACCACGTCCCTTGCGAGGACTTCGTCGGGTGCCTCCGGAACGTGAAACACCATGCCCCCTATTCGTAGTCCCCAAGGCGTCCGCCGAACTATTTGTGTTACTCGAGGTCAACCCTGACTCCCTTGTCGGGGGAACCGTCGAAGCCGGCAAACTCAACCCAGGGATGATGATCTTCAGGCAAGGCAACGGGTGGATGGTGAGGCTCGATGCCGAGACACTAGTATCTTTCAGACCACTTGCTGATGCAGAGGCACTGGGTGTTGGCTTGGAGGTATCATCCGATTGTGAGCGCATATTTCCGGATGTTGACGATGGGGTAGGTAAGATCGGGGGTAGCCCGAGATTTGATGGCTGTGTGGGACGATGTTTTGTGTGCTCGGAGGTAGTTTTGGGCGGAGCAGGCGCCACCACACGAGACTCAGCCTGCGATGGCACAGGTGTCTCTGGGGCCGTACGTTTGGAAGAGGGTTGTCCGGGACTCTTCTTTTGACACGCAACCGAGCCAGAGCTGCTCCCAGCCCGTTTATCTTTTACCTGCGGAGTATTTTTGCCCTTATTTCGTTTCCCGTTCACGTTTGTCTGGGCTTGCTCAGAGGCCGCTTGGGCACGCTCCGTAGGCTTCACTTGACGGCCAGAGCTTGTTGTCACCGGTTTTGAGGTGGATCGCACCTCTACAGTACGGATTGGAAGAGCTTCGGGGACGTGTCAGTCCACAGTGCAAGTGCGAAAGTTAGCCGCCCACGTTCTCTGATATGTGAACTCGTCTCGACACAGAAAGGTAGATCCTGGCTCATCTTGAAGTCTATCCAAATCTTCAGCAAAATCGACCTTCCTGAGATCACATCCGAGGACTAACCAAAACCGAACGCGAAATCCTCAACACCCAGGCTACTTCTGCCACAAAAGCGCATGTTCTCAAGAGCAAACCCGACTAACCGGTCGATCAGTTGGACTTGACCTTCGTAGAAATTGTTCATCACTATCGTCAATAACTGAGCAGGAAGAGGTGAAATTCTTTTCATTGATTAACAGCGATAAATAAAATCGTCGAACATACAGTTGAAACGTCATCGTCCACGAGTTGTGTACCATGTCGGGATCGAAAATACTCTTTCGCCCAGTGGTCGATATCCACAAAGTTTTCTATAAGTTGAGGTCCAAGCTGCCGAGAACGCTCAGTACAGCCCCCTCGATCGCGATTGACGAGCAGCTGAATTGCACCAAGAATAAACCGGGGTGGTTCGTCTACCTAAGACACGTCAGACGAGGTGTGCGTGAGAGGTTCACGGCATAAGTACTGAAACCTCGAGCCTGCGCCCCAGCGGCAATGACGTTTGGCGGTTGGCGTAATCTTGCAGAATCGGTCTGTTATGGATAACCCAATCCTCAACAGACTACAACGATGCGAGTTCAAACAAGGCCCACCAATCGAAGACACGAAAAAAACTCACGCTGTGAATGCTGTCAAAATGGAATTGGGGACTCGGGGATCTGACCCGGTGGTTGCCATGCATGACATCATCGCCCTTCAGAACTTTCCACTTTCCTTTCTGCGCCGCAGAGTATCGTGGCAAAACATCACCTGAAACACTCGAGTCTTCCTCCACCGAGCGAGATTCGTCTTCTCCGTCCAATGAAGATCGAGAGGGAGAAAGGTCGCTGACAGCTTGCAACAGAGCGGGGACGATCGTAGACGGGATCCTCTGCGTATACTTGTTGACACTGACTTCGTGCCACGGAAACTCATTCTGCAGAGTGGCAGAGGACGCGTTCTCAAACTTGCCACAGTCGAAAAACTCGCCTAGCATAGTCGTTTCAGAGCCTTCAGACGGCTGATGGGAGGTAGATCTAGTGGCAGGCCATGTCAGCGCGTAATTTGGACTCGGGGCAAATCCAGATTCCGAGCTAGTATCGTGCTCGTGAAAGCTCGACATTGGTGTATTCGAGTTGGAACCGCGACGATTTCGGTATTCTGCTCTCCTCGCCGAGTGATCGATATTGGTAAGAGACGACATAGTGTGGAATCAAGGTGAGCGTTTGTAGTGTGAGCCCATATCCGCTCGGGAGTGATATATGTCGAGGAGTGGCTCCATCAAAGCACAAAGCTCTTGTGCCAGACCAGTTGCTTTGTTCCGCAAAACCTAATTTGGTGGGTTTTTCATCTCCAGATGCATTTCGGGGGGTAGGTAGTGTTTGGGGCTCGGAAAAAAGGCCCGATGGATTTCCTGGCAGCTAGCGTTGTGATGCTTAACAACGGTGTTCAAGTTGTCGGACGAATTTAAATACTATGTAGCAGTTGAAACGTCGAAACTCGAACATCGGCAAAGTTCCCACGAAGTTCTTCGACAGCCAGTGGCAGGATGATGCATTAGCATCGGGCTCCAGGTTTCCATTCTTACAACCAGTATAAAGCTCGTTCAACGGTTGTCACTGCCAGATCGCCATTGTCGAGAAGATCTACTTAGGAACGTCATCTTGCGCTTTACCTGTCCCATATTCCTTGACCTTCTCTTTCGCAGCCTCAGGGTGCTGATCCTCCTTGAAAGCTTCTACCTCTGGACTATCCAGGTACTTGACAACATTATCCCAGATCTGCCTGCCATTTCTTGAAGCTGAACCCGACCCCTTCGTGAGAGCGCTCCTTGTCCGGTGTCTCGATCGAGAACCAAAGAGACCAAGGGGTTAATGGTCACATTTATTGGGATCCACCTGACCGTCCAAGACTTAATAGTGTTGGTCTCATTTCATCACGACGGTCTGAAACTCGAGGATGTACCTGTTCGTTCTTGAACTGAATGAGGTCTCGGTTGTTCTTGGTAACTTCATACCCTTCATTCTTGCCTTCCTTGAAGAGCTTGGAGAGGGCGAACCATTGAACTACCATCTTGTATCGATTGTTTGCACAGGTAAATTTGCATAGGTAAACTGATCGTCTTAGACCCAGTCAGGGGAATAGCGTTTGACACGTTCGATGGTGGACTGACAGCTGTAGAGCGCGATGATATCGTCTACGAGGCACCGGCGAGCTGGGGAAAACTTGATGCTCTTGGAGGGGTTTGGGCGATAGTCTGCGGCCGTGGAGGTCTGACGAGGTTTAAATTTCCCTCCTGGGACGGAAGGCATGCTGATAAAAGAACTAACAGACCAGCGGTAACACAGGGGTAGCGACCGTAGAAGAACGGAGGAAGAAAATCAATGTTAATCTGGAAAAAATGTCTGTCCTTTATATTTTGAGACTGCTGAAGTTGACTCCGAGGACTCATTTGGAATCCTCCCAGCACCTCCACTTGTGAGTCATAGAGGCGTTCAACCACGACACTTGCCGAATTTGGATTCATAGTAATGGTTCTCTGAATCGCATCGGAAAATAGCGGTGCCCCAGACGCTCGCACCGTCTATAGTTGGTTTCCTCCTTCTTTGCCATTGGTCTGCATAAGCGTGTTTAAAATTTATTTCCGGCTCACCCCAAAGCCTGTTGTAAGGTTTGGTTGTTCATTAAAGTCCTGCTGATCATACCGTGACACTGCCAGAGGACTCTAAGGAGTTGGGTAGGGACCTTGTCTATGAAAGCCAGAGATAAGTTCGGGCTCCGCAAAGGGAGATGATTGCGCATTTTCCCCGACATTCTGAGTGATCTTTGGGAGTATGGTTGAATTCTTAGATATAGCCCACCATGTAGCCTATATTTCTGCAGAATTATTGGCCCCATGTAATTATGAATCTAGACTATATCGATTATGTACAGTACTGGCACTCCGAGCGACTGTGGCTTGACCGTCGCGACCGGGAGAATTCAGTCGCCCGCGTTGTACTCCCTTAGCCGGAAGCTTTTCACTCTCAGGTGCGGCTTTGGCTTCGTATTGGAATTTACATTACAGTAACAAAACATGGAAAAGTTCACTCGACTCAACCTCATCTGACCCCAATATCGCTCTCAGTGCCTAAACCGTACCATGAAATGAAATACTGCGTAGAGCTATGTTAGCCTGTGGTTACCCCGCATCTTTGTGCACCGGTGTTTTTACGTGTTGTCCGATCAATGGTGCACAGCCTCGGTATGTTCTCTCCAGCCACAAGCACTTATCTCTCTAGAATGGAGTGCACGTTGTATGGCCAAACTCACCGAGCTGGGCGGCATTCACTCTTGCTCTCAACATAGATCGGTTGTATCCCTAGTCTTATAGTCCTAGTCCTTATGTACTATTTTTTACCGTTCATAGGTAATCACCAAAGCGGTCCTTATCACTTGACAACTGCGTAGCCTACCGCGTCACCGCATCGTTATCCGATGATGGTTCCTTCACCCGGCGCTTGTTTCAATATCAGTTACGTGGTACAGCTTTCATGTGAGACTCCACTTAAGTAAGGGCTACTGCGTTTCGTTTTCAAACCTTACCCTCGATCACAGTCTCCTTCTGCTCATCGATTTTCAGAAAATCCCTGTTCCTCCTAGTGATTACATCCGGTGCAGGCCACCCTTTCTGAAAAGCTTACCATCATGCTCGGACGATTCTCTTTCTCTCTTTCTCGCATATTCCGCCTTCGGAGTCGTCGTACAAGCAAGAGAAATGTTGATTCAGCGCGAATCACACGACGCTCCACTTCTGAACCCCTTTCATCCAAGTCCCGTCCTCCCGTTGCATCACAGCTTGAGCCGATCGACACAAGTCTTACCTCATCCACCAAGCGACCGCGCTCCCTCTTCATTCGCTCCCTCTTGAGTCCTATCACCCAGTCGCCAAACACAGCATCTCCTGGCTTAAGTGTTATCCCAGACGCACTTTCGCCCATCCTCATCATCGGACAAGACCCAGCTGTACAGTCAGCCCACACACCTCCGATGGCGCCCGCTCTCCCGGGTGACGTCGGATCACAGACGCACGTGGATCCGCCGGTGTCAACATATCTCAATACACGCTGTGTCTCCTTCCAGTTATCTACCACACGTGCGGAAGAACCCCCGCCATCTCCGCTCTCTACATGCTCCACGCTCGTCCCCGACGTGGAGGCGGAGGCAGAGATAGGGATTAGATCGGCAATTCCGCCGGAACGATCCCTCGCTTCCGAGGCATTCCATTCTAGTCCGGTCCCGGCCGCTTCCGTTGAACCGGATGCCGGGCTGGACAATGCGGTGCGTTCCGGCTCGGGAAGGGCCCGCCCTACATCGCTCTTCAGCCCACAGCCTGTGCGAGTGGACGTGAGCCGGTTCTCCTTACCTGTCACACCTACGACGCCAACGACGACGGCCGGCACGAGCGCGAGGGACAG
>JBBPSX010000052.1:0-23150 GCA_038093815.1 Neoboletus cf. brunneissimus | reverse complement strand
AATAGCTGAATGTTTGAGACATTCCGATATTGTTTACAACCTCGTCGGGCGTGATTATGAGACCAAGTAACGAGTTCTTTTCGACCCTGCTCCGTGAGACGCATATTGATGATTATTTTTTTCTGGTTTGGGTCTTGTTCGGTAGAAACTTTAAGTACGCTGACGTCCACGTCACTGGTGCGGAGAGGATCGCGAAGGTCGCTGCGGAGACTGGAGTGGAGCGCTTCGTGCATGTCTCCCATTTGAATGCTTCGCCCGATTCCACGTCTGTCTTTTACCGCGCCAAGTATGAAGGGGAGGAGCGGGTCAAGAGCGCCTTCCCAAGCGCTACTATCATTCGGCCGGCAGCAATGTTTGGGTACGAAGACAAGCTGCTGAACAACATGGCTAGTAAGCTGCGAACCGAACATACTTGGCATGCTACGCCGAACTGACATAATCATTGACGCCTAGTTTGGCCCATTTGGTGGAAGCTAAACCACGCGGAAACCAAAATGAGACCGGTACACGTAAGCGTTGTGTTCGCTTCTGTATTTCGGTTTCAATTTTGATGGTTGGGGTGTTATTTGTAGGTCATGGACGTCGCACAGGCTTTGGCCAATCTGATGGCTATCTCGCAACTCCCTGGCACAATTTCCCTTCCTGGACCACGAACGTTATCGCTCGAGTATCTTTTGGACCTAGTGTCGTCCGTGACATACAACCCGCCTTCTCGGGCACCAGTTATTCCCAAGCGAGTCGCGCTCGCTGTTGCCAGGGCAGCGCAGTCGGTTTGGTGGCCGCTTATCTGCCCAGATGAGGTGGAGAGGCGATACTTGGATGACGCAGCTGTTGCGGGCGACTGGGAAGCGGTCGGCGTGGTTCCAGATGAAATCGAAAACCATGCGATCACCTATCTGCGAAGATATCGGTCTGCGTACGTATGCACAGTGAGACGTATCGCTGCCGTCGGCTGATCATGGATGTCACGCATACAGAGACAACTTCCAACGCCCGGTGGTTTTCCCTTCGAGGATAAGTTAGGGCGTTCATATCCGATGTCCGGCAACGTGTAGATCATGTCATCGTAGTGATGTGCTGGAGTATGACATGATGGGGAGCACACGAATAGACTTTGACTAAAAAGTGAATTCATTAGAAGGCGTTGCCAGGAGGAGCAAGGTTCGATGGCACGGGGTGTGTCATGGTGTTGCAAGAACGGCTGGGGAGGGGCGCTCAAATGCCGCTGGCATCTTTTCTTTATGAGACCATGGCAGGTGAGGAGGGGTTTATATTAGGAATGATCAGATAAGACATGCATGTGCAATGATTCGCCAAGGGGGTGCGTATGTGAGTGGACATGATGAGTATCGTGGGAAAATGCGGAGCGGGAGAAGTACTAGGTGGGGAAGGAGCAGGCGTGTGACTGGGAACGGCCGACAACCGGGCGGAGCGGGGAGACCAACCACGAGGGCCATGGACGAGTCATAGTTTTGGATCAAAAGCCGGGAGGCACGACGGCTTTTTGCGTAGGTTGTGATGAACCTGTGGGTGGGTACGAAGACCCGGGCGAGAGCATCTAAAGGGAGGAAAGGCTGAGACGGGCCGGCGCGGACTGGGAGAAAAAAAGGCACCTGTTGAGCGCCTTGTTGCTGTGCGAGCATTTCCTGCTCCTGCTGGACAATTTTTGCCTCGTCTTCCAGGGAGAGGGCGAGGGGGAGGCCGATGAGGAGGGCGGAGGTGGTGACTATCCAGACGACGTTGCCGACGACCTTTCCTGTTTTCTTGAAGAAGGACGTCGTTTTGAAGAGGGACGAGGAGAGGGACTGCCTGGTGGCAGGGGGCACGATGTCGACGAGGGCGGAGAGGCGGTCATAAAAGGACTCGTCTGGGACGGATGCCTCGGATGCGATGGAGGAGAGTGAGTCTGTGGAGTTGGTGCGGGAGGGGGCGGAGGAGGCGTAGGGGGAGTTGTGCTCTTCGACGATCTCGACCTTGACCATGTTGAAGAGAGGCAAGTTTTAGCGGGTGTGGCGGTGCTGTGGCGGCGTCGGTGATGCGAAAAGGTGCGGTGCCGAGGGACCGCGCCCGAATCGAAACTCCGATCGGGTGTAAATAGAGGTGTGACTTCCTGAAAAGGGAATTATCAAGATAAGTACTTGGCCAAGTACTTCAGTTGCCCCCTGGATTATGGGCCCAGGTTTATTATAAGTACCACCCGCACGACGAGCGATATTTTCCACCTTAATATTTTCTGCCTCTCCCTCCCTTATCATGCAAAACGGCGACCCTCCACACTCCTTCTCCCAGCCAGGTCTGCTTCCCCCTGGCCCCGCCCATCCGACACCACTCACCCCTCCCGTAGGTCTCGTCCTCCCCACTCAGCTTGTCCAGAACCAGATCCATGAGCTCGCAAAGACCCTCCCCCCGCCCCGCAAGCAGAACACCGCCTGCGATGCCTGCAGGTCCGTCTTATCCGCATACATCCCCCGTCCCATCTCACCCCGCCCCAGATCCCGCAAGGTCAAGTGCAACCGTCTCCCTGGCCAGGAAAAGGTCTGTCTCCGCACCCCTCTCCACCTCGCCACTCACGCCCCTTTCATTTCCACAGTGTCAGGTCCGTCCAATCGCCTTTCCCTCCATTTCCCCTCCTCATCCCCCCCTCCAGCATTGCCAGTCCAAAAATTACCCCTGCACGTTGGTGCCACTTCGCGCCCCGCTCTGATTTCCCCCGCTCATTTCTTCTCGCAGCCATTATGTCCAGCAGGCTACCAGCGAGAAGAAGCGCAACGCAGCCGTCCGCAGACCCAGAGGCATCTCCACTAGCTCTAGGTACGTGGTTGCTCCGCCTTCCCCTCGATCCTTGGCTGCGGACGTACTCTTTGTACCCGTGCTGACGTGCACCTCTGTGCTCAGTAGCTCATCTCCTGTATCTTCTGGGTAGGCTCCTCGATGCACATCGTCTCGCTCCTTCAACCCTGAACAAGTTCCGCAACAGTCACTCTCCCACAGGCGAAAACGGCACCCCCCCCTGGCACAAATCAGCGTATGGCGCACCCTGGAACTCGAAATTCGGCGGCTATCCCAACGTCGCCTTGCACTCCAGCACACCCAATCTACTCTTCCATTTGTTTGCTCCACCTGAATCAGGACCCAGGTACGATCGATCGCGCATTCACAGATCTCCATTCATCCCACCCGCAGCGAGTCCATCTTCGCATTCGGTCCATTCAAGTCGCGCACGCCGGCTTATTTCGCCTGGGGCGAGATGGCATCCAAACTCGAAGAAGAAGCCTACAGAACAGAGTACGTCCTCTCCTCCACTTTATTACGTAAATCTTCGAAATTATCGCAAGGTACGTCATTTTACATGCTTCCTTTCTTGGCCCTCGTCTGACTGTCCCTCAGCTTCTTGTCGTCTAACCCCTTTCAGGGACTTTTTTTTTCTCGTTTATTTCATCCATAATTTTAATATTTTCGTATTGACAAATGCGTTCCTCGCACTTTTTCATGTAGATTTGCTCTGGACCTGGTCGAGGTCTATTTCCAGATCGTCCACACGCGGCTTCCTTTCCTTAATCCCCTCCAGTTCCGCGCCCGGCTCAACCTGCACGCCACCGGTCAGCGACCCATCATGGGTAATAAGCAAGAGGAACCCATCCACCCCGCGCTTATCGCGACGGTGATCGCATGGGGCGCAAAGTTCTCGGAACATCCTCTTCTTCTTGCCGACCGCCAAAGAAACGGGGGGCAGAGTCTTCTTGCGAGAACTCTCGTTGATCGATGTCGTGAAATTGCCGAGGCAACCAAGGTCCATCGTATCCCACACAAGGATCACGTCGTGATCGCGCTATTGATCGAAACCATGCAATGCCGTGAGTGTCTTCACCGTCCCTTAGTTGTCGCACCTCATGACCATCTCTTTGGTCAGAAAATCCGAATACAGAAAATGGTTAGCAATCGCTTCCCCTTGTTATGTCATCCCTTGACTGACTTCGAATACTCTAGGGTTTCATGGATTCTGGCTTAACTGTGGCATCCGCAATTTATTGGGCCTTCAGGTCGGTTTTCACACCCCACAGGCACTTCACCTTGGCGAGCTCAATCAACCCCCTTGCAGATCAACCATAAATCAGTTATGGCAGACATCAAGGACCCCGAGACCCGTGGTACCATGATCTTTGCTTGGTGGATGGCTTGTCTAGCGGATGCGTTTTCCGCGTTTTATTACCGCCGCAAACCAATGCTGTGAGCGATCATTTCCTCTTTTGTTGTTTCATCGCCTCACTGGCATGTTTAATTACCGCGCGCAGTGATGATGATGACTATGATATTGATTTTTACACTGCGGACCCGGGACTTCAGGAAAATATGGACCCTGGGAAGCCCTCCCCTCGCGAACAACTCGAAGTGAGTCAGATATATCCACTCTCAGGTGGTTTTTACTCAGCCCATCTCAGTTTTTGGTTGGTCATCCACTTTTTGATGACGTGTTATCTCCTAACTTTCTGTCAGGGATATTATAACGCAGCACATGCCTTGGCCCGAATATCGCGTCAAATAGCGCGTCTCCTCTGGCGTCCCACGACGGACTTGGAGGGAATACCCGTCGAAGCTGCCCTTCTTTATTCATCTGAACTTAGCAAGTGGAGAGACGCCAATTTGTCCAAAGTCGGGGTCCCACCCAATCTCGCCACTAATTGGGATTTCGTGTCTGCGGTGTCTGCTTGTATGCGTTCGTCTGAGATCGTTACCTGTGTTCACTGACAGGGTTTCATAGGCGCAAGCGATGCGCAGTATCATGTGATGTGGATTGCCTTATTCAATGCTATGGACGAATTTGGTGTCCGTGATGACTCCCTTTCGCCCAGTGGCATGAATCAGGTGGAGACCGTTAAGCGTAAAGTGTTTGAAGAAGCTCTAAATGCCTCGTTGCGAATTTCTGCGCTGGCGGGGGTGCTGACTTCGAATGGATATCTGGTACGAACCTCGAGGCATTTTTTCCCCTGATTGACCCGTCTACTAGAAATTGGACCCTGCTGTCATGCATGTCAGTATCATCCAGTCCGGCTTCTTTTTGGCCCGCCTCGGTCGCCCTGAAGTGCAAAACTGTATCGAGGGTCTTGAGCAATACAGCTACGCGTACGAAGAGACCAAAGAACTTTCCCAGATGATCCGGCGCGAATACGAGCAAACGTTGATCAAGGGCCCTTCATTCCACGAAATGAGCAACACCGTCCCCCGCCGCACACCTCCCGTGGATGCCACGAATGTCACTTCATCACCCAACGGTAATGGCATACATCATGCACACCACGATTCTATGGTCAGTCCGAGTTCCCCGTCTCCCCTAGTCCTCCGATCTGACCGGACTCCTCTTGCATACAGTATTTGTCCACATAACAAAGTCGTTTCTATGTTATCAATACCATATTTCCGACTGCCGAGGGTTCATCGGAGCCCGTGTAAAACATATGATATTATTATCTGGTTGTCGCCTTTCTCGCTGGATATTTTTGATCATCGCATTCTTCTGATTCGTCGTTTGCTTTACCTACAAGGTTGGCACATTATTATTTTCTCGAGTTGTCATTGTCCCCGGTTGTCTGCAGCTTTCCTGTCGGGTGGTAGATTCACACTGTCATCATGATGATCTCTCATTCCATTCAAACCCAGATGTCAATAGTATTCTGGACTTTACTGTTGTACCCTACCATCCATTACCGCTTTCACAACCGGACACTCTTAACTACTTTGGATATACCCGATTGTTCACCGCTATATCTCGAAACATCCCCGATACCGCCCCTGTAAACAGCTTTCTGCGAAGCCACTCTCTTCTTTGCCTGTTCGTACTTTTGACGCTTTTTCACGCGAGGGTTCCGGACGGCCTTGGAACGATGGGGTGTGAGACCCTTGTTTTTGAGAATCGCACGTGTGACAGAGCGTGGGCCTGAGGCACTCTCTAGCTCGAGCTCGGGCCTGGAATGTTATATGAATGTCTGTCCACGCTGATGGGTATGTATGAGAACTCACCGTGCTGTTGCAGCTTCGTACTCTGCCCTTTTCCGTGCCTTCTTTGCCGCAGTAGTCTGCTTCACGAGATCGTAATATCCATTTGCGCCACCTACGTCTTCCTCCGCATCCGAGTCATCCGGCCCCCGTTTTCTCTTGTGTTTCCTTTCCTTCGTGCTGACTTCCTGATCGACATCATCAAGGTCGTCCCCTCCCGCACCCAAATCACCCTTTTCTTTCCTTCTTTCCACTTCCTTCTCCAGCCTAGCTTCTCGTTCCTTCTTCCTCTCTTTGTATGGAATGTCATCGTCCCCGCCGAGCGCATTCGCACGTGCGTTCGTCCGACGAGACGAAGACGACCCGATACGAGACACGTAAAACCGAAGCGATTTCTTCCGAGCCCGTTTGTCAGCCAAATCGTGGTGTTGAAGTGCGGTCACTTCGCCATATGGATCCGCGGACGCAAGCGTGTCAACGACCGGTACCACTTTGTCTTTCCGTGATGCGCGGGTAAATTCGGGCTCAAGGAGATCGAACACGGGACCACGTGTTCCTCGATTAGAGTTGTGGTCGGCCGCGGGGCTCTTGCGTTTCTTGTTCTTCGGGCGTTTTTCTGCGTGTTCTTTTTTAGTGTGTTTGGGTTTCTCGGAGGGGGGCGGCGGCGGACTTGGACTTGCAATGGGGGTCGAAACGCCCGCGTCTTCGAGGAGGTCGGCGAGTTCGCCTAATTCAAGGCCTTTATTCTCGATGAGCGACCAGAGGTCGCCGTCTTCCTCGTCTTCGTCCGTCAAACCGGCTTCTTCGTCTTCTCCGTCATCGTCATCACCCGAGACGTCTTGCCCGACGCCAAGGTTCTCGAGTGTATTGATACCTTCTTTCAGTGTAAGAAGACGCTTCAAGATAGGATGCCGACGGAGCAGTTCAGGACGGGCCGCATATTTCTTCGTAGCACGCAGATAGAGGTAAAAGGCAAGCGTCGTAGCATACGTGAGCAGGGCTTCTACTCGGACACAGCGATGAACATCCCAAAAGTTAGCATCGGCGAAATGTGAGGGCACGCACGGTAATACATATGCTGCAGACCGAGTTCGAGGGAATCGGTTTCGGTGTTCTTTAGGCTGAAGAAAGGTGACTAGAGTGGCGCGGGTGAGGGAAAGGGAGGACTTACGCCTCGACCCGGGCTCTTGCCCCAACAAGGCTGTAGGCTGTGTCTTCCCAGTCTCTCGCGAGTGCAAGTGCTTCGGGGGATTCCTTTTCCAGAGTGCGTAAGATAGATTGTTTGTCTTGCGGGACCTTTGCCGGGCGTGGATTTGGCAAATCTTCCTGTTCCCTAGATAGTTATGCTTAGCAGCCGCATGCATAACAAGACGACGACTGTACATTGCCTCGGGCGGCTCGACGCCGCCCTCCACGACATCTCCGAGTCCGAAATCTTCGTCACACATAGTCTCGCACGCCTTGGCCTGCAACCTGAGCGCCTCCTGCTCCTCCAGCTCGTTGGCTTCCTCGTCCTCCGAGTCGATTTGTGCAGCATTGGAAGAATAGTATGCGCCCTTGCTACGCCCCCACGTTTCCTCCTCTTCAGAGTCGGATGCGTTCTTTTGTGAGGACGATTTTTTGAGGTCGCGTGCGGCTTTGGAGGACTTGGGTTTGGACTTGGTTCGGGTTGGTTCGGAGTGGATGTCAGAGTCGACCTGCATGCCATCGCTCCCTTCGTCGTCTTCCGCAGCTTCGTATGGGTAGTCGGCGTCGTCGTCGTCCGAGCTGGATGAGACACCTTGCAACGCAAACACCTCGTCCTCGTCCCCATCCTCGTCCACGTCGGCCCCATCATCAAGCATAATCTTATCCTTCGACGCATGAACTACCATACGTTCAAAACAACGCCGTTAAACACGATGGTTCCAAACATGCATGTGCTCTTATTTCAGTAAAAGAAGATAAAAAAAGGCGGTCCGAGGACAAACGAATACGAGGTACGCACACTGATCCTCCTCGTCGAGCTCGATGTCTGCGAGCGTGTCCCATCGTTTGAGTTTGCTGTCTCTTCTGTCGACCGGACGGGACTTGGAGTGAGACTTGGCTTTTTGGGAGGGGCGGCGGCGAGGCATGGACAGGGAGAGAAAACGTCCGATTACGTAAAGAACTTCAAAACTTTAGAGCAACCGCATATGCACCCTGATCAACGCGAGCACACATGTCGACCAAGGGAAAACAAAAGGCGATAGAGGCACGAGAGAGAGACTTTGTCGCGCTCGAACAGAACGACAATGCGCGTTCGTCGACCCCGTCGTCTGACCCCGTATCGGACTCTGGCTCAGATTCGGACTCGAATTCGTCGGCATCGACAGACAGCACGTCTGATTCCGAGTCTGATACAGAAGAGGAGGTCACACCAAAATACCTTCAATCGTTGCTCGACAAAGCACGACAGAATGCACGCGAAGAGGCTCGGAGGGTGAAAATGCTGCAAGAAGAAAAAGAGACGGATGGGTTTGGAGAGGAAGAAATTATCAAGATTGGCGATGGGGAGAATGAGGAGGAGGAAAAGTACGTGTGAGGGGGTTATCGTTGCCGTTGTGTCTGACTTGCGATGGGTCGAACCGCAGACCACTGCCACCTCTCAATCCTGGCGTACTCCCACCGCCGTACTTTGAGTTTGGCAAAGCTCGCCATCAAGCACCGACGTCGGTGCGAGATCCAGACGTCGCGCAAGCAGAGGCTGCGTACGCTTCAGCGTCTGTCCCAGCACCACCCGAAGACCCAAACGCAGACTGGAAACAGCTGACGAAGAAACAGAGAAAGGCGGTACGATATATCAGCTATCTAACCAGGGTCACTCTCGATTTTTGGATATAGTTGAAGAACAAAACGACCGGGCCGGGCTGGTTCGACCTCCCAGCGCCGGCGGAAGCAGACTTGCTTCGATTATATCGTGAAGTTGAAGCGCTCCGTCTACGGAATCAGCTAGATCCCAAACGATTCTATCGGAAAGACGATGGCGAAGGCAAAGGCATCAAAGGCCTGCCAAAACACTTTGCGGTACGTGTTCGAATCTCTCGTCCGTCCGTCCCGCCCGCCCCCTCGCTGGACTGACTTCCTTTTCTGACAGATTGGGACGATCCTCCCGACTACCACGCCCTTCGGTACCGCAAGCACCGACAATCTTCCACGTGCACATCGGAAACGGACTTTGGTAGACGAACTTGTCGACGATGCAGAATCGCGGAGATATGCGAAAAAGAAGTTCGATGAGTTGCAAAGTGTCAGAAGCGCAAAGGGAAAGAAGACGCTTCATAAAAAGAACGACCTTCGCAAGCCAAAGTGGTAGTACGATGCGCTCGATTTTGCTGATCAATCTGCGCCGCTACCTCAAGGCGACGGGGTAATGAAAGTCTGTTTGTGACGTCCTACAGTTGAAGCGGCATATTCCGCCTGTAACAACAAACATTTTTTGGCCTTCACTCAAAGATATCCCAAAGTATGAGACAAAAATCTTTGAGTCGTCCCAGGCGAGCGCATTTGACGGATGGTTCTCTGAGGTAATGATGGACAGGCTAACATCCCGGTGTGTGATTCGCAAATTCTGCTCTTCACCACTTCTCCGATCACACTCAACTGAAGACGCCGTTCTGAACGATCGACGATGAATTCCTACGGTAGAACATGATTCGTGTGCAAGTTGCATGCTGAACGCCCACGGTCCATCGTACGAGTACGAGTCCTCAAATTAATTGATTTGGTGACCTCGATTGTTCTTACCTTTGACTGATCTTCCTTTGATTTTTCCACCGCCATCATGAGTGGCTCTCGCGTATTTTTGGGGAGAAGTTTGGGTTTGTGTGTCCACCTTTCGGGATGAAAACAGAGAAGTCCTCTTCAAACCCATTCGAACATGGCATAATGATGACGTCGCGGGGATAATGCGGAACGGGTAGAACTGCCTAAAATCTCAATGGTGCCGAGCATTTCGGTTCGGGATGCTCACCAATACAATACCTATGCGTAATGAACTCGGGATGTGGGGGTCCGGGAGCATGACATATACGACTGGAAACGGGGTGGCATAACGCTATTACGCCATTGACGCAGGGGTGCGGGTTGGCGTGGCCACGGTGAGCTATATGTTCCGATGCCCAACAGAACTGTCATTGACATATGAGATGTGGATGATGTGTTGACATGCCCCTGATTCACGTTACTCGATCAGCCTGAGACGCGCTCACAATTTATGCCTGACCACGATGTCGCGACAAGTAAAACCACCATGGACAACTTATCCAGCCCAAAGGTGTGTTGGTAAGAATGACTAAAGAAAGGACTTTGTGCGCGACGAAGGACGAGAGAGGACTCGTTTACAGTTTGCCAGCGTGCGGACCCCTGCCACGTAGGAGGGGAGGCTTTAGATCATGACTGGGGACGACAGAGGATTTCTGTATGTCGCGTCATCTCGTTTACGGTTTGACAGTGTGGAAACACCTCAACTTCTAGGGCCCATGGTCTCTACGACGTGAGGTGAGAGGCCTGAGTCAATAACTAGATACGACAATGGATGACCGTAATGTCGCGTCAGCTCGTTTACAGTTTGACAGTGTGCAGATGCCCCAACACCCGGGGTGTCTGCCACGTAGGTTAGGAGACACAGGGTAAGCAGGTATCTGAGGTCTCTCGTATATTATTTTGTCTCCTGCGCCCTTGTTTTGTATGTGCTTGGCTCTACCATCTATAGGTCCCATGGCGCCCACTCTTTGTGCGTTCTCGCATGTTGTATAGTGTCTTACATGTAAGTTTTTTCTGTTCTTTGTCCTCGATCGGTATCGTGGCTCACGCATCGCGTGCCATTCCTTCTGAATGCCAAGGTGAGTCAGTGGCCTGACTATTGTCCATCGCGTGCATGATAGAGATCACGAATTCTCACTCGACCATCAATTAGTACTTTGGATGTTGCACAAACCGCATTTATCGTGCATTGCAGAGGAAGCAGCATAATATTAAACCTTTATAAGGCTGCGAGGGTGTATCAGCAACCCAATAGACCGTATTTATCAGAGCTTGCTTACGGACGCGGTACGCAATACGTGACACGTTCAGTGGATGAAGCCTTGACACTAATTTGAACTGAGGATTAGACCTGAAAGCGAGTACAGCACTTTGTTCAATGCAGCCCAGAGCCAACCAAGGTTCGACGGTGTGCTTGCACGTTATATTACATTCGCACAGAAAGAAAACAGATCGTGTTATCGGCTGGTGTAACAAGATTATCGTGTGTGCCATCCACGACGGTTAAATTGCTCACGTTATCAAGTTCGACATATGGATATTGAGTAGGAACAGAGGTGAGACTCAGAATATCGTCGTTCATACTTTCATCACTACGTCTCCGTCGGAATTCTGTCTCTGCTAGGGTCCAACTTGAGGACCATGGATGATGGTTGTGGTATATCGATCTAGTGCCTCCAGGATCACGTCGTCTTTCTCGAAATCCTCCACAACGACATCCAAGTAGACACCTCTGACTTCCAAGACAAGTTGGGATTGTACGTCTGCCAGAACACCATCTTTCTCTCCTGAGACTACAGAGAGAACAGCCCAGCCGAAAAGCTGCATGAAGGTCTCTCGGAGATGATCTTGAGCTCCGAGGCGAAGGCAGAAGGAGTAAAGTTCTTTGAGACCCCCATGATGCATTTGACTGATGGAATCCACCATATAAGATTCTATCAGCGGGGAGTGCGCAATGACAAAAATATCCCTGAGGACCGCCTGAAGCTTGGCGTAGCTCTCCTCTGTTGGCAGCACATTTGCGACTCCCTCTTCAGCATCGAGCCATCTCCTTGCCACCGGTATGTAACCCTGCACACCTCCAAGGGCGAGACCTGTTGCTTCCCGCCGATAATACTCGGTGGACCCGTGTAAAAAGACGTTCTCAAATATATCCTGGTATACATCTGGGGTAATTATTTCTCCATGCTCACCTGAGCGAGCAAGTGTAGCCAAAGAGGCGAGGATAGACTTCAGAAAATCTAGATTGGCAGACTTTCCTGCACGGTGGGACGAGACGAGACCCAGGAGTGCTTTCGATAGTCTTTGGTCAAGGACCTGAAGGCCATCCACCAGTATGGTTTTCCATTGTACGGCAGTGAGCTGCATGTGCTCCATAAGGGAAAAATGGACAAGGGAAAAGCCCACGTACAGCTTCTACCGTGTATATGTCATGTCTCTTTGCAACGAAACCCTTGACCCAGAGGCGTGTGAGATATGCACAGTCGTGATCGAGCATTCGCGCCATCACAAGGTAATTCCTCCATTGAGCTGAATAGTAGTCTAACAGCATCTCTCCGTGGAACTCAGATGCAACCTTGACAACGGTTCAGGTGTTCAACCACAATCGAAATATGATAGTGTTTACATTCAAGATGTTCGTGAGGTGAGCTCTGAGCTTATCAGAGAGCGTGCAATATATGCGACCAGCTGGGCTACACTGGTTTGCTGCATGGGGGCATGAAGAAGTGGCAATCAACAAATGAAACATCACCTACGAGCAAGCCGAAGTTCAGCCAACCCTGGAACATCTATATCATCTTCCCTTGCCAGTGGTGACCTTGTAGCGGACATGTAGTTGAACACAGAAGTGTAGAGTGTAGCATGGAAGCCGCTAGGTAGGAGCTTTGGATCCGTGTGCGTAATAAGCGCATCCAGACCATGCTCTAGAGTTGCCCAAGTCTCTGGTGAAAGCCTCATCGCCGGTGTTGTGCAATGCGAGCTACATTGACGCCAGGGATGAGAGTAGTTCATGGTAGGATCACGTGAGCCTTGCTATCAAGTGTAGCGTTTCAGTTTGCATCCGAGTCTAGACATCTACACCCCGATCCAAAATGCTCGGCCAGGTTTCTCATTGCGCGAAACGAGCCAACAGACAGCTCGTTGCACCAATTTTCCTACGGAAAACCCATGGCCAGGCCACCCCGGGCAGTTCACAGTCGTCAAATCGGACCACCTCATTTGGCTTCAAGACAGTCCCGGAAGAGTCCAAGGAGTCCCTCGTGAAGGGCGTCTTTGATAGTGTGGCGTCCAAATACGACCTGATGAATGACGCTTCGTCTCTGGGTGTACACAGACTGTGGAAAGACACCTTTGTCTCTACATTGAGACCTGGTCGCAAAGGTCCAATCCGTTGCATCGATGTCGCTGGAGGAACGGGAGACATTGCACTTCGTATCCTCGATCATGCGCGAGAAGAGTATGCTGACAGAGAGACCACCGTTGAAATTGTCGATATTAACGCACAAATGCTCGGCGAAGGTTTCAAGAGATTCAAAAAGACAATGTACCACAATAGTGAGTGTCCGTCGTGAGCCCTCCCAAGACATTACTGAGGGGTGCGAAGCACCGCAGGTGTCATTCCATGAAGCCAATGCACAGGAGCTTCCTCCATCACAGTTCAGAGACAACGCATACGATCTGTACACGATCGCGTTCGGTATCCGCAACTGCACGTCCATTCCCGCTGTCCTGAAAGAGGCGCACAGAGTACTCAAGCCAGGAGGCACCTTTGCCTGCCTCGAGTTTAGCAAAGTGAACAACCCCCTGCTAAGCGCGTGAGTGTCTTGCCATCCTGCTCGAATGCTTCTCACGGTTCGCAGAGTATACGATCAATATTCGTTTTCCGTGATACCCCTGATGGGGACTATTTTAGCTGGTGACAGAGACTCGTACCAGTATTTGGTCGAGTCGATACGAAAGTTCCCTTCTCAGCCAGAGTTTGCGGGGATGATTAGGGACGCTGGCTTCGCGGCGGGTGGAGATCACGACGGGGGTGCATGGTCAGACTTGTGGGGTGGTATCGCTAGTATACATACGGGCGTGAAGATTTAGAGTATGTAGTGCAATACCACCGTCCTTAATTCCCTGAGAGGGATCGCACGCAAGTTCAGCGCCACAAACCACACCTTTGCGGCAAGCCACCTAAGCGTCCCATCCTGATCCGAGTCTCCCTTGCTTGGCCCTCTACACACGACCACCACCATGGCCACTTCATCCTCGTCCACACCAAGTAGTACTCCCCACCCAATGCCCCCAGCGTCCGCGGATTTGGCGACGACCTGGGCCTTTCTCGAGGAGGGTGTGGATCACATCATGACAAAGCTGCAGACTGGCGTCTCGTACTCCAAGTACATGAGCCTCTACACCGTCGCTTACAACTACTGCACATCCTCGCGCATGCATGGCGCACCCGATAGCGCCGTAGGTGCCGGCAATCGCAGTGAGTAGCATTTCATATCCCTTTCCTGCCACAACAGTGGGAAGATGCCCTTTCCGATAACGACGATGACGGTGCTGACCACACCAAAGCAGCTGGGGCCAATTTGATGGGCTCTGATCTATATAATAACCTCATTCGATACTTTGTTACACATCTAAAAGGTCTGAAGGAGGTGAGGGTTCTTCTCCTTCCAGTTACCCTAACCTGATGGGAAACTACAGCAGTCGGACGCTCTGCAAGATGAGGCCCTCCTACGATATTATGCTGGCGAGTGGGATAGGTATACAACAGGAGCGAATTACATCAACCGACTGTTCACCTATCTCAATCGTCACTGGGTAAAACGTGAACGGGACGAGGGTCGAAAGGGAGTCTATCCCGTTTATACAGTGCGTCATTCACTTATTTATCTTTCGATGTCTTCACTGTACGAATGCGATTGATACCATAAATATTGTGCAGCTCGCACTCGTCCAATGGAAATCCAACTTCTTCCTCCATGTGCAGAGTAAGCATGGAAAGCTGGCGGGCGCCATCCTCAGATTGATCGAGCGCCAACGGAATGGAGAGACTATCGATCAAGGCCTCGTCAAAAAGGTCGTCGACTCTTTTGTTTCGCTGGGCCTGGATGAAACCGATATCAATAAAGCCTCCCTTGATGTTTACAAGGAACACCTGGAAACACCATTCCTCGAGGCAACCGAAAAATACTATCAGCAGGAATCTGAAGCGTTCCTTGCGGAGAGCAGTGTCTCTGACTACCTGAAAAAAGCTGAAGAGCGCCTCAGGGAGGAGGAGGACCGTGTGGATCGCTATCTCAACACGGAAACCCGAAAACAGCTTGTCAGTAAATGCGAGCATGTGCTTATTCGACAACACTCGGAGCTTATGTGGGAAAGCTTCCAAAACCTACTTGATTTCGATAAAGACGAGGACCTGCAACGAATGTATGCGTTGCTATCTCGGATCCCGGAGGGTTTGGAGCCACTGAGGAAGAAGTTTGAGGAACATGTCAAGAAGGCCGGGCTGACGGCGGTTTCAAAGCTGGTTGGAGAGGGTTCGGATGGTGTCGATGGACTGGATCCCAAAGCATACGTTGATGCGTTATTGGAGGTGCATCGCAAGAACTCGGAAACGGTGACACGCAGCTTCAGAGGGGAAGCAGGATTTGTTGCCAGTCTTGACAAGGCTTGTAGGGAATTCGTTAACCGCAACGCGGCGACGGGAACGTCAACAACAAAATCGCCAGAGTTACTCGCAAAACACGCTGATATGCTGCTAAGAAAGAACAACAAGATGGCAGAGGAAGAAGATCTTGAGGGTGCCCTCAACCGCGTCGTAAATGCTCTGCGATTATTGTCTTGGCCTCACCTGTTGACGATGCGCTGTAGATGGTTCTCTTCAAGTATATTGAAGACAAGGACGTCTTCCAGACCTTCTACACCACCAAGTTGTCGAAACGACTCATTCATGGTGTGTCTGCATCGGACGAGAGCGAAGCCAGCATGATATCCAAGTTGAAGGAGGCCTGCGGTTTCGAGTACACCAACAAACTGCAACGCATGTTTACTGGTGTGTTCTGCATGTCATCCCCTGTCGATTTGGTGGTAACCTGGAGCGGACAGACATGAGTCTGAGCAAAGACTTGACTGATCAGTTCAAAGAGCGGATGCAGCAGAACCACGACGACATGGACGTCAACTTTAGCATCATGGTGCTCGGGACCAACTTCTGGCCTCTCAATGCTCCCAACAACGACTTTATCGTTCCACCCGAGATTCTGCCGACGTATGACCGGTTTTCCAAGTACTACCAAACGAAGCATTCGGGCAGAAAACTGACCTGGTTGTGGAATTATTCCAAAAACGAGCTTCGGACGAACTATCTCAACCAGAAGTACATCTTGATGACGAGTTCGTATCAGATGGCAGTGTTGTTGCAGTACAACAACCACGACACGCTTTCATTAGAGGAGCTCGTGACGGCCACTGCGATCAGCAAGGACATCCTGGTTCAAGTGTTGTCGCTCCTTGTCAAGGCCAAAATTCTCGTCAACGAGGAGACCGATCAGTATGATTTGAATCCCAGTGTGTCTCAGATCTGGTCCTTGTCTTGCCCTTTGTTCACCGCTGGATGCAGACTTCAAGTCAAAGAAGATCCGTGTCAATCTCAACCAACCAATCAAGGCTGAAGTGAAGGCGGAATCGTCCGAGGTCCTCAAGACTGTCGACGAAGATCGCAAATACGTGATTCAAGCAACCATCGTCCGGTATGCGCGCGTCTTTCCCGTGGCATATACATGTTGTTTACTTGCCGCTCAGCATCATGAAGGCGCGCAAGACGATGAAGAACCAGCCTTTGATACAGGAGGTGATCTCGCAGATCTCACAAAGGTTTGCTCCCAAGATCCCCGACATCAAGAAGGTGCGTTGTCCGTTACTGGTGTTGTGGGTCCTGCTCAAGCTCAGAAGGCGATCGACACGCTGCTTGAAAAAGAGTACATTGAGCGGGTGGAGGGTACGAGGGACACGTTTGCATATGTTGCATAGACGGATGCCCGGTTTCGATGACATTTGAACGATCCCAAGACGTTTTTTCCTTGTACTCTACCATGCGGATGTAGTCGTAATATACCATACGTTGTTTTCTGCAATGTCCCACGCGTTCCAGAGCATGCACCTACGCGATGCACTGTTGCGCGGGCTCACAAACCTTCCCGGTACTCGCCAATTCCACATCCACGTCCTCGTATCGTCCCCCAGAAAACACTCAAACTTGTACCCTTTTGCAACACCGCGACCAAGGACGTTTCTCCAGCACATCCTCGTCCTTCTCTCGGAACAACCACCAGACTCGCCCCGCGTCCTCGTCTCTGCCATCGAGGCGTTCCTCTACCATGTACCGTCCACGTCCAGCGCCGTGCTCTACGTATCCAAGGTCGACTCGACCGGCCAGGCAAAAGCGCCCTCGCCCACCCCCATCCTCGTGCGTACCTTCCTGACCTACTACGTCGATCCCACCACCCGACCTCTCCCCGTCGCCCACCTCTGGGTCCACCTCTTCGCCCGCGCCCAGAGCCAATACCTCTTCCCCAACTCCGCCGAGTTCCCGGGAAAGCGTCCGCTGACGGACGTCAAACTGTGTGCGTGGTGGAGACGCCAGCTTGGGATCGTCGCCCACGACGTGGCCACACGCGCTGGTCAAGAAGGCGTTCGTATCCGATTGTTTTATCTCCTTCCGGGCCTTGGGGAACTCGAGGCGTCTCATGCGTTGGAACGCGTGTATGCGTCCACGTCCGCGATGTCGGTGCCGTGGTCGTATGGGCATCCGTACGGTCAGACTCACATCCCACTGCCGTGTTCCCCGATCGGCAGCGGTGGGAAGCTTCCTCACATTGGACATGTCATCCCGTGGTTTGATGATGACCCCAAGGCGCGCTTCTTGGACGAGATCGCGTACACTACGGATGCGGAGGGGGTCAAGTCTCCGGAGCGGAAACGTCCCCGCCCTCATCGCACCATACAGAGGTCCGAAGAAGACGCAGAAAGCGGCTCGGATAAAAAGGAGGTGTCTTCGTCTACGAAAACCGAACACACTACCCGGGCACTCAAGAAGGTGTCCGTTGAGGAATTTTGGGAGCGAATGTCATTTCGTCAGGAATGCATCGCGGGAGCTGTGACAGGCTTCTTTGTCATGGCCACGTCATCCCCTACACCGACGCCACGCAGCGAACCTTTGCCGCTGGCTCCACTGCCCGGTCAGGTCTCTTCGCAGATGATGAAACGTGTCTTGACTTCGTTGATGACTGGACACGAATTTCCATCGGTAGAACGGGCAGTGTGGTCTACACGGGTTCTGGAAGAAGCCATTAAAGGCTTATGTGACGGTCTCAAGATCGTTCAGTCTGCAGACATTGCCCAGAGCCCAGGCGATGCGGATCGGCGTACGCCAGAGCCAGATCCAGCTGGGGCTACCTTGGCACCCCCGGAAACGCCTCCGCCGCGTCTGGTGAATAACAGACGCCCTATGGAGGATATTTCACCAAACCCGTTCGCGGAACCAGTCGCTTCCCTAGAGACGTACAATTCGTACATTTATGGGTCGGTTGCGGTGAGCAATCCTGATGAGCCACGTAAAGATTCTGTCGAGACCGCCGAGGGTGACGGCAAGCCCAGCATCACTGTGTTAACGGCGCGTCGGAAAAAGAGAGGAAAACCGTGATTGGGCGAGGGTTATTACTGATCGTGGTGCGCCCATGGCAGGTGTGTGAACTCATATTAGCTATAGACGTCATGTCCGTTGTTACGTTGGAAGTGTTTGCTTAGCGAGCATGGTGGCAAGGAGGACGAGTATGAGGTCATGAGAGGAGAGTGCGACAAGTGGGGTATTTTTCATCCGCTATGTAAAACGATACACGTCCGACGATCGAATTGGGTTGATTTAGGCTGCGTTTGCTAGAGGTGTATCAGCCACTCCATGGCATGTCCGAAATTAATTGAACGCGCATTCCATTTTCTCGAAGACGGCGGTTATTCAGTGACACCTTTCCAAGGGATAATGAGAGAAGGCGAGGCTTACGTCGAGAAGTTCATCGATAAGACGGAAGGGGGTGGTGGACAGCATTTATGGGGAAGAGATAGCTTGGTGAAGCATGCTGTATGAAGTTTGTCGAGCCATTGGCACTGCTATTTCAGGGCTAGTGCCAGAGGAGAAGAAGAATCTGTGGACAAAGGTGACGTAGGTGCGGTGCGAAACTCTGATACGACAGGAAGGGTTATCTGTAGGGTTTTGATGCATCTGATGTGATGTTCTGGTGAGGGATGGTTCGTTTGGCTGGGGTTCCCTGGCTGGCCTCGAGGTGTGTGGCCGTGTCATTTGTTGGTTGAGAAGGAGGTGCTGTGGGGGTATTTTTGGGCCGGGACAGTGGACGCGTCAGGCTCTGTTCATTGGTGGTCGCGAGGCAGGCGTGGGCGATAGGGAAAAGTGTCGCGCCTCGAGGATATCACCGTGGCGATTGGCTGTGGTTTGGACGAGGACACGTGTGGGCGCGGATAAAGGACGGGGGAGGTTCGATGGAGCATTAATGGAAATGGAGCGAGAACGAGCACGAACGAGGCTTGGATTCGGTTAGATTTGATAGCGACTGATCACGACTGCGACGAGGCTGGACGTCGTTCGAGCAGTGCCCGCCTGCCCCCTGCTGATTGTCCGGATCAGCGACCGCGATATTACTTACGACAGTCGACTTGGCGATTCCGTTCGCTATTTCCACCCCTCCAACGAGTCGCCAGCTCCAGCGATTTTCGGTTCCGTCCCTTTTTTTTTTTTTTTTTTTTTTCTCCCCCTCTGTCGACACAAACACAAATCTGGCGAGCCAATCTTTTCTCTCCCCTCGCCATGTCCATTCCCCAGTCCCTCCCCTCCTTTGCACAGGCATTCAGCAGCTCGTCCCTCAGCGAGATTGCCCCCATCAGCAACGCACTCCCCCCCATCCAGCCCCGTCCCGCCCACTCCCCGCCACCCACAGCCCCAACAAAGAAACGCGGCCGCGATGACCGTGTCGATGCGTAAGTCGTCCCTGCACTCCCCGTCACTCCCTCCGTGCCAAACGCGTTCCCCCCAGCCACAACCCCGATGGCACCCGCCAATCACCCCTCGCCGTCCGAGTCAAGGAGGAGGACAGAGATGACCCACAGCGCCCTCCCCAGTCCCCGCCCCGGCACAGCGATCTATCTCGGGATTCCTCGGCCACACCTGGCGTGCAACCCTTGTCGAAAAAACGCCGTGTGACCGTCAGTGGCCCCCCCCACGGTCAGACCACCACCATCAGATCGTCCGCCGAACAAGGTACACCCATCCCTGTGTCTCCCGTCCAAGATGACGCCGTCCCCCGCGATCAGCCCCGCCCCATACTCGTCAAACAACAACAAAAAACCCTCGTAGACCAGCGCCGGGGAAGCATATCCGCCGTCATGTCGGGCCCGAGTCCCATCGTTTCGGGGAGTCTTCTCAGTAGGTCCCCACCCGGTGATCAGTTGACGACCTCAAAGCTCTCTCGCATTGGCCGCATCAGCCCCAGCGCCATATCTGCCGTCAACCGTTGCGCTGGAAACGCGGTTGCATCCGGCAGTCAGGCGACGTCATCTTCAGCCCGGCCTCTTACTCCCCCTCCGCTGATCGTCTCGAACCAACCGTCTGCCCTTACGTCAGCTCAGAACCCAGTCGAGCCCCCGTCCAAACCACAACAGGTGGCCACAACACACTCTTTACCCCCTCCCCCGATCAGCTTTGCACGTCGGCGTGCCGCCCAGCCCGGTGGCCGCAAAAAGAAGCCCGCTGATATTTTAATCAGCCCCCGTGGTGCAGGCCCATCAGATCCGCTGGCACCCGTCATCCAGAGCGCCCCACCAGTCGCAGATCCCGGCCGTTTCCCAATGGCAATTCCTCGTTTGCCACTGGTCCTGAACAACACCCAGTCCACCCGAAGAATCCCCGGTAACGTCCCTCCGACACCCACCCGGTTCAGTCTCCAGGCCACTGCCGCGCCTTCGATCAGCTCGACCGCGCGGGCGGTACACTCGCCTCCAAATCCATCAGTTCCCATAGCGAACACCTTGGTACCACCCACGCCTCATGCGCTCCACCATCCAGGCTACACGGGCGACAAGTCCGCCTTCTTGGCGCCGTTCGAGGTCTTTTACGACGCCCTCAACGACTCGAAGCAGCTAAAGAACTGGTTGTCCGACCAGATGCAAAAGTCGAATGCGCTGATGATGTCGCTCAAGCAGCAACAGGAAAAGATGGACGAGATGGTGGAGGATTTGGTCGAGAAGCGCACCCGCGGCATGCGGGAAGAGATCACGATGCTCCGCCAGCGTATGGAATCGCTCGAAGAAGCGCTGCTCGCCGTGCGCGCAGAGGCCTCTGCCAAGGGACAGGACGGTGCTGGGTATGGATACTCACAGGGTGCCAAGTATCATCAGAACGGGGTTCCTCCTTGCCCAGAGACTCCATCGGCATATCGTTTTCCCGCCCCCGAGCAGCGCAGACCGGATACGATCATCAAGGTCACCTCTCCGGCGAGGGAGCAGGAGGACCCACCGTCTTCGTCGCCCCCCGTAGAAATCACACGCCGGCTTTCTGTCTCCGCCACGACTGCTCGCCCAGAGCCGGCACAAGGACTGCATGGTTCCTTTAGCCTCGGTGGCCACAACCGACGTACGTCGGGCTCTCAGAGTTCTGTAAAAGGCACCCCGCCTGTGAGGCCCCAAGTTATTCCAGAGCGGACCATTGCCCGGCAAACGGACTCGCGGTCCGCTGCCCGGCTATACTATCCCGGGTCGTATGGGAACAGCAATCCCCCGCTTGTTGAAGGACAAGCGTCCCTGAGGGGCGGTGACAAGACATGAAAAGGACACCGCCGAGTTGGTTGACACGCCTGCTAGTTCACTCTTTGACGACGACTGGACAGTTTGAGATTGCCATATACACATTCACTCGCACCACTTTTTTTCCCTCCAGAATAGCATTTTCCCAAGAGATTCGCGGACCATGTATCTCTGATTGATTTATGACTCGTTTCTTGTGTCGTTTGCTTTCGTATTTCGCGCACATCCGTTATTCGTGGTTCGACCCAGGAAGCTTCGCACACTCTTTTCTTTTCCCCTCTACTCATTCGGCTGGTTTTGTCTTGAATCTTTGTTATCTGTACTTATAAGAGATGTATGATAGACTCAGACTGCATCTCGCATCCATGTCGAGATCTGATGTGCTTGGTATATAGCAAAGATTGGCAACCGCCCTGTACACGTTTGATGTCTCGTAATGTCATCGCCGGATGTTTACCGCCAGTTGGTAAAGGATCGACGGTGCACAGGTTGAAATGAATCATTGCGCCCGATCGCAAGTGGGACCATTTCGGCGACTTCGAAGGTTCAGCGATGCTACGTTCGATTCGAACCAAGCGAGCCACGAAGAAAGAGAAAGCACGGGATTGTGAGCTGATTTCGATTTGGGCCATCGTGGATGCTGTTCGCTTCTGTGACGAGGAAGCGTTCGAGGGCAATGCGAGGCGGTGGGTCGTTGCAGTGGGCCATCCAAGCGTGTGGCACTGCTGACCCCGTGTGACTTGCTTTTTTTTTTCTCTTCTTTTTTCGACGCCAACATGCTCAAGCCCCGGTTTGTGCCGTCGCTGTCCCGCTGCAGAACGTACGCAACCCGTCGACCAGAAAAACCACCCGCACGCTTCCCGGACCCGCTGCGCAACAACCCCGGCGCCGTCGTCACACCCTTGGAGGGCGACAAGCTGACGTTCATCCACCGACCGCCTCCGTCTGCACCCTCTCCCCACTCGACGACCCTCGACCCCGCTTCCCCGCTCCTGCGACCAGCTGCGACCACGCGCGGTCCACTGCCACCCTTGCTTCGACCGTCAGCGTACAGACCGGAGCCGGAGCGACTATCAAAGGAGGACGTTGAGAAACTACGGGCACTGAGACTGTCGAACCCGGATCTCTACAGCTGTGCGACGCTCGCCAAGATGTTCAACTGCACGCCCGGCTTTGTCTCTCAGGTGGCTGCGCTCCCGCGGTCCCTCCGAAGGGCGTTTGCGAGCAAGCAGGAGGCCAAGGTACAGGCGGTCAAGGCCGGGTGGGGGGAGAGAAAGTCGACGTTCAGGGCCATCAGGGCGAAACGGCGCCAGTTCTGGTAGACGTGCCAAGGTCGTTTTCGTCGCTGCGTGGGTTCGCGTCGTGTGGTGCTGATGACGGACCGGTTGCAGGCTGTAGTGTCGTCGAGGGGTGTTTTTGGGTGGTGGACTGTTGGAACGTCGTGTTGTTGGTAGACTTATCGGGATGGAATGAAAACGAGACGAGGCGAGCCTCGGATGGCCCGGGCT
>JBBPSX010000049.1:10221-25415 GCA_038093815.1 Neoboletus cf. brunneissimus | reverse complement strand
AAGGCGGAGGAAGCAAAATATAAAGGTGCATACTGCAGTGTTCATCTAGGTGTATGTACTAAATGGCCGGTGTTCAAGCCTCTCGAACTTGTCGCGTCTGTCCGCCTTGATCTGGATTCTATTACAGTATCACAGAAGATTGGTCGCCACAAGTTCAACGTTGTCTTCAAGGCAGCGTCCTGCTATTGTGAACCCAGTAATTCAACAATGAACCCCGCCCATTGTGCTTGGCTAGGAAAGGAATTGTCCGTCATATCGCGGGCATTCTTATTTCACCTAGAACTCCAGGGCGTTTCCTTGCGTAGGCCGGGTGGGGTGGCTCAGTCCAACCCTCCCATTTTATCCGTCGGTCCCACCTCGGTCGACGCTACGCTATCAGATTGGCCATCAATGTCATCTCCTGATCCTTCTCCTTGCTGTGATGCCAGGCTACCATCCTTGCTCCTTGAGGTTCAGATCGCTTCTCTGTCATTCGCAGACCAGCATGACGCGTTGTTCAATCTAATCTCGGAACTCAGCTCTCCTGAACACGTACCACGCGGAGAATCGGAGCCCCTTTTGCCAACTGTCATCTCGCCGATTCCCCGAATCGCTGTGAATGTGAGGGCAGGGTGCGTTTCTGTACGCGTTATCTTTAACGATGTTCTTGGGGTCGAGGGGCCATTCTCAGTAGAACTGGAAACTGAAGGGATGGTCTTTACTTCCTCCTCCAATTTGCACATAGGAGCAACTTCGACTCAGCACCTCCCGCTTGACGGGGATCTCCCGTTCCGCCTGACCTGTCCTTTCACCTTCTTCTTGTGCCCACTTTTCTTGCGACTACGCACTCATCCCTCAAACGTCGCTACCCGACGTATGTCTAGGTGGGGTTCAGAATGCACGAGCAGTGAAACCATATTCTCTATGGAGGCTGTGGAGGTTAATGGAATGTTGGCGGGACTCGGAAAGGCAAATGATGAAGATCAATCTGTGTGCGCCACACTGAACACCCGCACCATATTCGTCGATCTCCATTGCTGCACGGAGGCTGGGATGGTGGAGTTATGGCACCCTGAAAGACTCAGAGTTCTGAGTGTGCTGCTCTCACTGCTTTCCGCCCGTTGGCCTTCCTCACGGGCAAGACCCCCCCGCTCCTCAATGCCATCCCTGGGCTACGCCCTCTCGTTTTCCGTCGCGCGATTCGTCCTATTCGTTACAGGTTCTGACATCAACCCCGACATGGACAAGGACATCACGCGCGGAATCGCATTCAGCACAGGTTTTTCACTGCGGTATTGTTCTCTAAACATGGAGCACAGGCACGCTCTCCCATCCTCTCCGCCATACTCTCAAATCAGAGCAAAATTGTCCCTGCCGGTCGATCAACTTGGCGATGCGGCCCTCCTAGAGAGGATTTTCGAGACTTCTGGCACACATGTGATCGTTGGAAAACTCATGCTCTGGAACACGACCACGCGCGCTGCGGCCGCAGATGAATTCTCCATGGATGACCCGTATATCACAGAGAGAGACAGCCCCCTCCTGCATACCAAACAGTTCCTCTCAATCAAAGGTGTTAGCGTGGACGTCAAATTCACCCCGAACATCCCTATGGACTCCGCAGGAGCTGCATATGATGTCACGTTTAGTGTGGACGACACACTGACACACTTTGAACTTGGTCTAATATATTCAACTCTCCTTGCACTACGGACAGTCCAAACCCTCCAGCAATGTGCAACCTCATCAAGGGTGCCAGAATGTCCGCCACATTCTACGCTATCCACTATACTGAATGTCCACGGCACAGTCAAAGCTATTCGAATGCGATTGCGGTTTATGGACGAAACTGCGGTCGCACGGGTTAATTATCTCAATGTAACGCTCACTCCTCATGATGCTTGCTGTTCTGTCAATTCGTTGCTTGTATGGGTCCCGGTCAATCAACGACAGCCGGTCGTTGGGTTACCAGTACCAGGGGGAACTTGGGAGGAACTCGGCCGTTTACACAGATGCACCTTGTCACTTGCTCCGTCCTTGAAGGGACCGCTTCTGGTCGACAGCGATAGCTTACGGATCCGCATCCCCTCTGGCTATGTTTTCGCTGAGCTTCAGCTAGCTGTGGTGGTCACCATCAAGGCGATTAAACATCTAGTCCATGTAGTCCAAAGCGCTAAATTTTCTCCTCTCCCCGCACCAGGGGCGGAGTCTGCGAAACTCGTACCCGATATCACCTTCAATTGTCGAATATTTTGCTTCGAGGCCGCAGATGACCCCTTTGAAAGTCAATTGGGATTTAATTTCAGGGTTGGTCTCGCTGCAGCAAAAGCTAGGCTTCACCGGGAAGAGGCTTTCGACGCAAAGGCGATGGCGGTCACGTCGGGAAACCTTGCAACTGCGGATAACTCAGTCGTGAACACGGACTATCAGTTTGGCAGGGAACATTCAGTCTCTATCCAAGATGCCCGTCAGCGTTTGAATCTCGCACACAGTCTAGATTGGACAACCAGACATCGCCAACACACTCGAGAACGAATGGCTCAGGAAGAATTTGTTCATCGCGAACTTCATGGCTCAATACCACTAAAACGTCCCACGAAAGCTCCGGATCTCGTCAAGCCTGCAAAAACCTTACGCGTCCCTCCACTGCTTCGCATTATTCTATCAGGTTTTCATCTACACCTTCAACAACCCACCTTTCCCCTTGGACACATAGCCTCATTTCTGCACGAACAAGGGAATGGGCTTCCCCGCGAGACATGCTACTCTTTGCTTATCCCCATGCACCTCAATATCTCCCTTACAGCCGTTCAGGTTTCACCCCGTGACTATCCTTTACCGCTGCTTTATATTCCTTCCAGATCTGGTAATAGCGGATCTCCTTCACTTGTTTTTGATTCCAACCTTGTTATCGCTGAGGAAATGGGTTCTCCTCAGTCGGTTGATTGGATCCCTTGCTCCGTGGATCGTCTCGAGGATGATTTCGCGCACAGTCACTCTCTCGTAGTTCACGTCCCAAAGACCCTCATGCCGGTGAAGACATACGCTCGGCCACTTGTGTCAGTCCTGACGGATCAGACAACCGCATTTGCCTGGGGCGTTAGCTACAGTCCGGCAATCCAAGATGTCGTTAGGGTTCTAGATAGCTTGACTCCTGAGACTCGAGATTTATCTCCACATATAGGATTTTGGGACAAGGTAAGAATATTTCTTGTTACAGGATGACCTGGCTGACGAGTTCCTCAGTTAAGGTTAATTTTCCACTGGACAGTTGAGATTTCGTTTAAAGAAGAAGTCCGCTTATACATGAAAGGTAGGAAATAGTCGAAATATTTGCTCGCAAGTGTTTACACCTTGTTAGGCAATCGCGATCCGTATATCTTGGATAATGATGGTGCCGGTTTTGTTCTTTGTTGGCAAGGTGAACCACAGATCAATATCGGTTCTCGAAACGGGGATCGGGAGCTCGTGCAGGTTACTAGCGACTCCATGTCCATATTGATACCAAAGTGAGTTAATATTGCCACCTCTCTAATACGAGTTATAGCTTTATTAGCTTCGAGTCAGTGACTGGCTCTGGGGGCATTCACGCCCAGGGACACATTGTTGCAAGGAATGATTGGGTCAAGATGTGCGCCAACCTGTGCTCTGGGGTTCGCTTTGGCGTAGGAGCTGTGTTCGAGCGCACGTGCAGTAAACTTGAATGTAGAAAGTGCACAGGTTCTCCCTTTGACCGTGACTGTCGACTTTTCCATTTCCGACCACATTACACTGTACAGCTGGTGAAAATAGATCCTTCAGAGCGGCAGGTGAGTTTCCTTCTACAACTCTTACCAATTGGTTCAAACAAGCACAGGTTGATCACGATTCTTATCACGGTTTCCGGTCAAACTTCATCCACCTTTCGGTTTCAATAACTTCAGCTCTTCGACAAGGATCAACCCGCTCCGATCCTCAACCCAGCAGTTTTCACCTCACCCCGAAGGCGTTTGCTAGCTTCTGGTCGTGGTGGGGGCTATTTGATAATGGGCTATCCTTACCCATCAGACAGGGTTCCCTTTACCCTCGGAAGAGACTATCGCCAAAGTTTGCACGCCACCTAGCGACACTCAAATATCGAATTTCAGTACCAGACTTGTTCATAACGCATGCGTACATCGATGACAGTAGAGAGTCATGGGAGGATGGGACCACAACCATTGTGGGCTTAAAAGCTAAAGTCAGCCACTTCCAAGCCGACATGCACCAAAGGGACCAGGAAACGATTGCGCCGGGTAAAGTCCCCGACAGCATTCAGGTCGTGCGACATAAACCATTCTACGCTGCCGAGGTTGTCCTCAAGGATGTGGACCTTCGTGCTATGTTGGCCGTTTTCCCGGAACCTCTTAAAAAATCTGTACCTCTGTCCACCAACCCCGACAACAACAATAAGGACCAAGCTTGCTCAAGTTCGGAAATTCCTCCTTCGTGGCTCGACAGTGATGACTTCGTTGAAACGGATTGGTCGCCTGCGCACAATCTTCCAGAAATACAGTTATTCCCTGTACTTTCCTGCCCCAAGGTGACATATCTCAAGAAGAACTCACATGTTACCGAAATCCAAACGGAAAACAGTAAATTTGGCGATGAAGATACTCATACATGTTTGATTGGGAGTGAACCCTGTAAGAATCTCCGTCACCTTTCAGTATCGATATAACTCCGATCTCTCATTTTTGTTTTCCCAGCCGTCCTACAAGTAGAAATTTCCCTTGCGGAACAGCGAATCGTAACGTTGCAACATATGGTCAAGGAGGAAGTCAAAGCAGCTCAACCTGTACAGGTACGCTTTGATCGTGGAAGACGTAAAAGATGTCACTGATTCATGTTTCAGAGGCAATATTCATTAGCTAAAATGGTCACCCTTCTCCGAGATTATATTAACCATCTAAAAGCAGTAGACCAATGCCCGGAGGGTGCACGTAAGAGTAATGTCGAGAGTTATTATATGCCAGCTGAAATGGTCTCCGCTGATGAGTGGGCCGATTTTGAGAATGTCTATCAGGTGCATTCCCCAAACCTCTTCATGTGCAACGCTGTTCGCGATGTAAGTTTTGCCCTCGTCCAGGGGTACGAGACCTTATCATCTTGATAGGTGTTGATGCGGTATTACAATTGCTCCAAAGCCCGCCGTGGGTATGAGTATCACATGGCGACTCGGTAGGCGACTACAGCTGTATAACTTCTCTATACTGACTACGATTGATAGTGCTGTCAAATTTATCCGAGACCAAGCCGAAGCCATGGTTCGTCAGATAGCTGGTCACAGCACCGAGAAGTCCAAGGCTTCCGCTGGTGCCGCACAAGCGGCCGCCTCCGCCTTGCGCAAAATGTTGGCCGGAGGACGAGGTAGCACGTCACTGGACATTCAAACAGACGTTGCCTCTGATCCAGTCGAGGTCAAACCTTTAGAAGGATGGGAAGACGGTGTTGTTCTTCGGAAGAGGTACTTCTGCCTCTTGTTGAAGCCTCAAATCATTTTGCGGAGCACTGAGCACTCGCCCAACGTTGATACGGGTTCGGTTGTGATCCTTGCCGCAGTACAGGCAAAGTTGCAAGTGTTCAAAATAATGGATGCATCTAATTTGGAAGATCCGATCAGTGGCCATATTATGCACAGGTACTCGATTTTCGTACGAAGAAAGCTTGGCTGATTCTCAGTATCCGTAAAGGAACTACATGTCATTGGATGGTCTCCAGACCTTCTGCCCAACTGACTCCGATCCATACGACAGCGGTTCAGTTCCTCTGGAGGTGTTACTTGATTATCGTTGCGAGAGCAATTCCTTCGACCGCATCGTTCCTCAAACCAATGCTAACTGCTTATATGACCGGTTTAATCGACTCAGACTTCGTAATAATGTGACTTCCGCCGTCTATTCGAAGTCGGAGCACACACACACAGGAAGGCAGGCACACCTGCAGAACGACACTGTTAAGTGTTCAACACAGTTCTGGTACTCGTTTCTGACTTTTCGGAAATCAGGACTTGGTGAAAGTCCATGTTCCCCGCTTTACGGTATCGGCAAACGATCGACATTTCCAGTTTATTTCCAACATCATCACGCATCTGGTCCTGTTTTCAGACGTCGCGCATAAGGCACGGCTGGAAAAGTTGGAAACACTGCTCTTCGCGTATGACTTCACGGATTTAAGGTCTGCTGCCAGCGTCGTCTCCGATCTTCAGAGTCGCCTCAGGAGCGTGCTCGAGACGCATAACGATGTCAGTCGCCAAATGCAGGATAACCGTCCCCAGACAATGTTGCAGATCCTCAACCTCAAAGCTCACATCTTCCTGCTAGTGGAAGAGCTTAACCTGATTTTTGACGCGATCCGGTTGGCTCAGAGCAGGTCTGATGGTCGTTCAGACCATAAATCCGCTCTTCTTCTACAAGCCTCCTCGTCAGAAATATCCTGGAGGATGCTGGACGATAATCGGGACCTGCTTGCGAAGCTTGCTGTGCGCAATATAGACTTTTCCTGGTTGAGCAAACAGGATAGTTCCACCGTCAACCGCTTGACAGTTAGTGACCTGCAGGCTTTCGATGGGTCTCCGAATGCAGTTTGGACAGAAATTGTCTCAAAATACGACGAGCCTTCTAATCACCCACTTTACAAGGTATTTTTCACTCTTGAGTATTTTGAACGTCTCTGATTGTATGGGCAGAGAGATCTTTTCCTCGACGCTGATTGGGCGATACTTGCACCTGTTGGCGGGATTACAATTTATGAGAAGTTCCAACTCGACTTCCATCCTATTCGTCTACAGCTCGATGCTCGCCTTGGCCAGCGCATCATGGAATATGTCTGGCCAGCTCGGCGGGGGAGGAATCAGACGGATACGATTCGTAATTTACCTGAATCCCATCGTCCTTCGGAACAGCCTCTTCCCAGATCTTCCCTGGAGTCAGCCCTGTTGTTGCAAAAACCGCGCCGATCATTGGATTCGAACAGGCTTGCACCAGGTCTGAGAAAACTGGGATCCTCTCGATCATTCACCGATTTGCGTGGCGCGGCTGCTGAATCCACCAAGACACCCGTCGAAACCTCCTTTGGCCAAGCTGCGACACCAGATTTGAATGTCATTGAGGATTCCCGGAGTATTAGGAAGGCCAATCGAGAAGACCAACCTGGAAAAGATGACGCTGTGGAAATGAAAACACGTTCTTCTCAGAAAACCTTCATTCTAGTGAAAATCTCGAGGTCGGTGACATAGCAATTTTGATTTGCTTTGGTTCAATTCTTCAACAAGCATCGAACTCCTGTTGAGTATAATGAAGGCGGAGTCCTTTGAGTGCCACGATGCACGGATTCGTACCCATACATTGGAGTTCCGCAATCAGACTCGGAGTGTATGGGTCTTTCTCTACCTTGCATGATTGCTTATCCATTTGTCGTAGTTTGAAGAACTGGTCGATCAATTCTTACCCAGCGACCTTACTTGGAAAGGTTGGGTCCGCATGGCCTTCCACCAACCACTCGTCCCAGTCCTCCCCGTCGCTCGTGAACTTTTCTCGAAAACGAAACTAATTCCATCCAAAAACGCTCCGCAGAATGACTCCCACCCCTCGTCCAAGAAGTTTATTCTTCGGGGGAAGAAGAATGTTACTGACGCCACGATACGGGACCATGCATTACGAAGATCGTCTTCAAGTGGCGGTGCCCCCAATATCCTTGTCTTTGGCAATAGCTTGACGGGGACGCCGCTCGTGGATGAACCAGAAGCCGGAAAACTAGATCCACCTGAACAAGAAGAGCTGGGTAGAAAGCGTCAACAGAGCCGACCAAGATTGCTCAGTATGTTCGCCCGTGGAAAGAACGAGGCCCGTAACGTCCTGAGTGTGAGTTCCTTTTTTCTCCGCGTTGCTTCGCTTTGACCTAGGGTTGCCTAGCAGGAGGAGCATCGCTCGTCAGGAGATAACCTAGCGAATATGCGAGGCTCGACTGTGCATAGTGAATTGATTAACGATCACTGATTGATGCTTCCTAACATTAGCATACTTATATCTACACATTGGACTCGACTGACACCGAACGTTCTGCATAGTATCTTGCACAGCTATCATATTGCATAAATTCCATTCGTTTCACTTGAGGATGTAGTATACTTCATGGCACTTAGTAGTATCATCTAGATATTTGCCGCCTTCATCTGCAGTAGAGCTGACAACATTCGATTGATATGGCATTCTTCCCCGGAGCCCACATCCTTGACCCAATTTCATGTCCTCGATCCTGCTGTAAGCCAGAAACAAACTTCAATTGTAAAGGAATCAAACCCGCTGACACAACCGATAAGTGTCTTTAACTGGGGAAATTTACATGCTTGGATTGAGGCCAAAATACACTACAATTAAGGATTGTTGAAATCCGGCTACTACGCTCAAAACCGCGTCAAGTTCCTGCCTCCTGAAGAGACACCGACGTGCCCACAAAGCAGCATCCGTCTCTCGATGCACCCACCGGACCGGACATGATATAATCGCAACACAACTACCCAAGGTCAAGTGCAAAACCCCCTAACGCAAGAAGGCTCTGATAAATTAACCACTTCATGGGCGCTGTTGAAGCGCGGTGATGGAAAATTAAGCATTCGCACGGGCCCAGCGAGCAGCAGCAACCAGGTTAGTCAAAGAAGCTGCGAAGAAAAATCAGTCTACTTTTGAGGTGTAAATGAACGGAATGGTGACCTTCAGTCTCTTTCCAACCCCGTGTCTTCAGACCACAGTCGGGATTGACGAACGTTAAATCATCGGGAATAATGCTAAGGGTGGCCTTGAGACGGTCTTTGATCTCTTGTTCGCTGGGAACACGTGGAGAGTGGATGTCGTAGACACCAGGACCGATCTGGTTGGAGTAACCATACTGCTTGAAGGTTTGCAACAACTTCATGTCGCTCTTCGAGAACTCGATAGAAATGACATCGGCGTCAAGACGTTTAATAGACGGGAAAATATCGCCGAAGTCGGAGTAGCAGAAGTGGGAGTGAGTCTGAGTGTCATCACGGACACCAGCTGTAGCGAGCTTAAAGGTGTCAACCGCCCATTCCAGGTACTCGTCCCAGTCAGAGCTACGAAGAGGCAACTAGTATAGATTGTCAGGCAAGTCGCGTGTTTAACTTTCAAACCAACTCACACCCTCACGGATGGCTGGCTCATCAACTTGAATGGCAGCAATACCAGCAGCCTCGAGATCGACGACTTCGTCACGAAGTGCCAATGCTAATTGCTGAGATTGCAGCTTGCGTGGTACGTCTTCGCGGGGGAATGACCAGTTCAAGATTGTGACGGGACCAGTAAGCATACCCTTCATGGGTTTCTTGGTGATACTTTGTGCGTAACTACTCCATTTCACGGTTATAGATTTGGGACGGCTGACATCGGAGACGATGATCGGAGGTCGGACGTAGCTGCAAGGAGTCCATCAGGCCAAGCTAACAATGCAAGTCGGACCACTTACCGAGAACCGTATGACTGGACCCATCCATTCTGCGTAAAGGCAAAACCGTGTAATTGTTCACCGAAGTATTGGACCATGTCATTTCTCTCCGGTTCGCCATGAACGAGAATGTCAAGTCCGACCTTCTCCTGGAAGCGGACGACGAGTTCTATCTCCTTTTTGATAAAATCTTCATACTCAGCCTCAGTGATCTCGCCCTTGCCGAGCCTGGCACGGGCTGTACGGATCTCCTTGGTTTGCTATGGGGAACTCGTCAGAAAGACGTAATCTCAGTCGTGGAGGATAAAAATACTCACAGGGAAAGAACCTATGGTGGTTGTGGGGAACTTAGGCAGCTGAAGTCTCTTGGCCTGACTGTCCTTGCGAGTGGCGAACAGACTCTTGCGGTGGTACATATCAGGTGTGATGGCAGCAACACGCTTGCGGACAGCGTCATCGGATGTACGCTCGAATTCACGACGCTTAGCAATAGAAATTCTGTTCGCCTCCAGAGCAGCTGCTACCTGTGGGTCCTGGGAACCAGAAAGGACGGCAGCGATGGTCGCGACTTCCACAGCCTTTTCCAACGCAAAGGAGAACCAATCCTTTTGCTGTGCAGTCAATCGCTTCTCGTTGGCCAAGGTTACGGGGGTGTGCAAAAGAGAAGACGATGTCCCAATGATGACGCGATCTTGTCCAAGGGCGTCAATGGCCTTCTGGCCGAGCTTGATTGCGGCCGCAAAGTCGGACTTCCATATATTTCTCCCGGAAACGACGCCAAGAGAGAGAACGATTTGGGTAGATTTGACCGCCGCCAAAACAGCATCAAGCTGTCCTGGTGCGCGGGCCAGGTCAATGTGGAGACCAGCGACAGGAAGCTTGGCAATAAAGTTGACATTGGAATCCAGACGAGCGAAGTAGGTCGTCAAAATAATCTGAGGAGCGACAGAGACTAGTTCAGCGTATGCGGTGGCATACTGATTGTCAAGACCCGAGGCTTTGTCAAGAACAAGGATCGGTTCATCAACCTGGACCGAGCCAACACCAGCAGCCTTGAGCTCCGACAACAACTGTTTGTAGATAGGCAAGATCTTGGGGAGTAAGGAGATAGGCTGGAAGTTAGCAGATGCTTCCTTGGCAGCCTTTCCGAGGACGAGGTAAGAAATTGGTCCTAAAATTACTGGACGAGTAGTGACTCCCAGTCCTTTGGCTTCGTGATACTCCTGAAGGGCTTTGTTATACAACAACTTGAAGTCGGTGTCCTCCGAGAGCTCTGGGACAACATAGTGGTAGTTGGAGTCGAACCTACGAGGTAGTGGAGACTGAGCGTAGCAACAAAGTAGAGCAAATCAAGTTACTGACCACTTCTTCATTTCACAGGCAGGAACATCAACACCATCGGCTTGGCGTCCACGACCCAGCGCAAAGAATACATCAAGGTCGGATAAACCAAGTCCGACATAGCGCTTTGGGATGACGTTGAAAGCTGCGGAGTGATCCAAGACGTGATCGTAGAGCGTGAAGTCTCCACTGATCAAGAATGAGGACGTACACCAAACAAGGAGACGAGTAACAAACCTTGGGATTAAGTCAACGTTGCGTTCCTTGAGGCTGTTCCAGCTAGTCTTTCGAACATCGGCAGCAGCCTTCTGGAGATCAGCTGCGGAGATTTTGCCCGCCCAGTAGGCCTCAACGGCCTTTTTAACTTCACGGTTTGCACCTGGGTGAGGTTATGTTAATGGAAGATCGGAAAGCACGAGCAAGAGGAGTGCAGCACCGATGCGAGGGAAGCCAAGGACGCTGGACAGCACCATGTTGGATGAGAGAAGGATAGAGAAGAAAAGAAAGAGTGAGCTGAGGGGGGAGAGTGCGCAAGGCGCGATTTTGAGATATTCGAGGCGCCTGCCCTGAGTCGACGGCTATCTATCATATCTAATCTGCGTTACCCATCGTCGCATAACTTGCCCATGTTCATGTGAATCCTCTCGTCATTTTCCCCCGCAAATCCACATTAGTCCTACAAGTCTTCCCGTCTTCGCACCAGTTACTTCGTGGTCTCTCATTCACTTGTGAAGACATACATAAGCGCTACTAGTCAACCCCGGGTCTTACTTGCCATTATTGCAAAAACGTTTCACTTTTGATGAAACTGCGTAGCTACGCTGTGAACCTGGCCGAAATGGATCTCTGAGGCAGTTACAATGGTCATGCATGACTGCCTCAGAGATGCATGCCACGCCGTCACAGGTTTCACCCTCGGACTTTATCGACGACAGTGGGATCGCTCCATTTCTCATGTCCTCCCGCGGTGGGACTTTAAAGTATGGGACTAAGAGACCAAACTACAGGACCCAGGGGACCGTCTGAAGATACCATCATCATTCGCTTTGGGTGTGATAATTCTGGTCTCGAGGTGCAATCACGCCGCGGTCAATCATTTTGGGATTGAAAGATGAGCCTCCCTGCTCAAGGTAGGGACTTAAATGAAGTTGATATTCCACTAAATCACTGTCTTCTCTTACTATGATGGGGATTTGTACGCGGGTACCGTGCGTGCTGGGACCATCGGTTCAAATGGTGGGATTACACTACTGCATCTACAGTTTAAGCGGACCACAACGGACCATTATGGTGACCAAATAATGGCCGTCGAGATTCCAAGGGTCCTCGCTAAGCCTCGCGTAGGCCCGCGAAACCCTTCAGAAACACAACGTAACAACTTTCTCCTGATGGCCTGCCTTCTTCCCGGACACGGAAACTCCTTCCTTTTTTGGATTGTAGCTAAGTTCGGGATTCAATCAATTATACAAACACCGTCCAGCAAGGTGGCATTTCCAAGTCATTCCCAGAAACTAAATATCGGTGAGATGGAAACACATTTGCATCACATCCGATAAGGCTGAGAAATCGCCGCCAAAGCCGATCTGACAGGCCGATTGCCCAAGGCGCTCGTGGGGTCGGACAAATATCGTCCCACTGGCAATTGACCAGCACTTTTTGGCACGATTGATTTAAGCCCAACTCGGGGGTCAGAGAATAGAACTTCAAATGACGATCTCGGATAACAATGAAGTGAAAAACCTTCCACTAGTAGTGTGCGCTCGGGGAGAACTTGTCGATTAAGACTAAAACTCTAACGACGTTACAACATCCAGAAAAGCACACTACGTAGCGTGCTGTATAATATAGGTTGTCTGGCCCAATCATCTGAGCAGCCTGTACACGGACCGTCCAGCCCGTGTACACATTTAGCGATCTTAAATCCCTACCTCTCCGGCGTCCCTGCTTCCTCTTAGTCCGCTATTCGTCCACCATGTCGCTGTCAGACAATACATCTTTCGTCCTCAAGGACATTCACCATACTGAATTCGAGCCGCGTCCGATCCCACAAAGTGAGTTCGGAATACCTCCACCGTCTAGAAACATACGTTAACAATCAAGTCAGTCGGTGCTCACGATGTCCTCTTGGAGGTGAAGAAGACCGGTGTGTCTGGACTCTTGCTCAACCTCCGTTGACCTGATCTGTAGCCATTTGCAGGGATCTGTGGATCTGATGTAACGGCACACTCTATCAAGATCCTTGTGATCACGTCTGACTGTTTATCCCAGATTCACTACCTCGTGCACGGAAGAATCGGGGACTATGTACTTTCACCCGGGTCTGACATGGTTCGTTGTCCCATAATGTATAGACCACGCTTCCTGTACTAATTTCTCCTACCCTCGAGGTACTTGGCCACGAATCGTCTGGTGTCGTTTCCAAGGGTATTCTTAGTCACTGGATAGTTGTCACAAATGTTGACTATCAAGTATTCAAGTTGGACCTTCTGTGACCCACCTCAGACCAGGTGACCGTGTCGCCATCGAGCCTGGCGCTACGTGCAGAATGTGTGATGCTTGCAAGGAGGGGAGATACCAGGTCGATACCCACTTTGTGGCACACATGCAAATGATTGATCCCCTTCGTTTGCAAAGTTATGCCCCGACGTCAAGTTTGCCGCCACTCCACCCCACGATGGCACGCTCGGCCGCTATTATGCTGTTCCCTCAGATCTTGTTTATCCCCTCCCCCCTCATCTTACCCTTGAAGATGGCGCAATGGTAAGGGTCCGTACACATGAGTAGCTTTCGGTTACTTACGTCCACTTCTCAAGATGGAGCCATTGTCTGTCGCCGTCCACGCAGTGTCAAAACTTGGGGGTCTCAAAGCAAATCAATCAATCGCTGTCTTTGGATGTGGTCCTGTTGGGATCCTTTGCATGGCTGTGGCGAAGGCCCTTGGAGCTTCCCGTATTATTGCAGTCGACATCGTATTGGGTCGTCTCGAGTTTGCGAAATCCTATGTCGCCACGGACATATACCAGGCTCCCCCGGTGTCACAGGATGAGAGTCGAGTTGCATATTCTAAACGTTCAGCAGCGGCGCTAAAACAGCAGTTTGGTATCGCAGAGCGCGGTCCTACTGCTATCGATCTTGTCGTCGACGCGTCCGGTGCTGAGGTTTCTATTCAGACTGGTATCCGCATCGTGAAAACTGGAGGGACATATGTGCAGGTGAATTTTGGAGCGCGCAATTTTTAGATGGTGATTTCATTCACGGTTCATTTCCTCAAGGTTGGCATGGGCCCATCCGACATCGCCATTGATATGAGTACCGTGGTCGCGAAAGAGCTAGTTATGAAAGGATCTTTCCGCTACGGGGTTCGTTCCTTCATCTTGTACCATTTTTCTGAAAATTGACTGGCCGTAGCCTGGAGATTATCCATTGGCTATTGCTCTGGTTGCTCAAGGCAAGATAGACTTAAAACCTTTAGTTTCGCATCGGTTGGTCTCTGCGTAAAATCCTCTTCCAGCGTTGACAATACTCCACAACAGCTTCTCGTTCGAGGACTCTCCTCTCGCGTTCCAAACCACCCGCAATGGAAAGAGCGACGACGGCAAGGGCGTCATCAAGGCCATCATCTCAGGCCCCGATGTTGATATCAACGATGTCTGAATGTGTTTTACTCATGTTCGATGAAGCATTAAGTTGCGTACGGCGTTTGCTCTGTTCGTCTTTGTTGAATTACCTTCGTCCGTTGAAATTTTACGATGCTGGATCCGCTTGTACATGTACTAGTACTTTGTTACGGAACTGTGCCAAAACTCTTCGACGCAGATTTTGATGAGCCAGCGATTCAACGCGGCGCCTCCTGTCTTGAACGTTTGAACTTCCGCCGGCTCCTCTTCAGGCTACAATAATGACCTTTAGGCCAAGAAATGCTTACTACTTGCGCATATCCACGAATATCGTTCTTCCACTATTCGTCAGCAATCCCTTTCGTGTCTTGCACGTCAGCCTGACGAATGTATTGACCAGCTTTACCTCGATGAACGACACATTGACTGGATGTCGGATGTAGTCCTGCAACACGTACTTGCGGACTTGAGACCACTGTGCGTTGAGCATCTGTCGTATGATTACGACACACCAAATCTGTTGACCAACTCTCGCAGAATCATCCCGAAGCTTCAGGCAGAAAAGGATGTTCACTTTGGTCCAGGAACCGCGCCTGGTAACAAACGAGGGACCGTGGAGGTCCACCGTGGAGGTCCGTATACACTTCGTTGATTCGGTTGCTTGTTCACCCATGTACATAATTGCACCACAGAAACCTACCAGTTTGCTTATTTTTTTCGGAAGACCGAGCCTCACACAGTTCTCTTCAAGGTAGGTAAATGTGTCGAGTCAAAAGCCTC
>JBBPSX010000049.1:0-10125 GCA_038093815.1 Neoboletus cf. brunneissimus | reverse complement strand
TGGTTCGGTTGCTTGTTCACCCATGTACATAATTGCACCACAGAAACCTACCAGTTTGCTTATTTTTTTCGGAAGACCGAGCCTCACACAGTTCTCTTCAAGGTAGGTAAATGTGTCGAGTCAAAAGCCTCCGAAGCCTCATACGACCTTAAGTCTAGGTATTTTGTCACTGCGCCTCTTCGTCCAGAAGTAGCTCTCCAGTCTACCTCTCCGCGACTTGCAGATCGCAATCCCCAAAAGAAGCGATCAAGAACACATGTGTCTGCCGAGCAGAGCAAGCGCAAACGTGCCAAGACCAAAGGAAGAGACAAAGTTTCCCAAAGCCATCTTGACGAGGATGAGTGGTTCACCGAGGAGAGTGAAGAAGACATGGATGACGCTGATCCCATACCAAGAGAGCCTCGCCCGGTTCGAAAACAACGTCGCATCATTACTGATGTATATCAGGAACACGATGACGATGCAGAGGATATATGTCAGGATATCGCGATGAAATCCCCGCATCCTGAATTGGATGGGAGATCTTCCGGAGATCCCAGTGTGTAAGTCAAACCATCCTTCGCATGAGATTGCTAAGAAAGCTGACACATCAAGTCTTGTCGTCGAAGACGGAGATGCCGTTGCATCGGACGCGAACGACCAACCAAGCCTTTCATCTGATCCGGCGGATATCGAACTTGTTGTCGAGGAAGAAGAAAAGAAGCCAAAGCCCCTTCTCAAGCTCAAATACCAATCTTTCCCTACATCCGGCCATTGTCTTTGTGTAGTCGTCGAGCCGTGGCCACCTTTACACGCAGAATCCAGGCTGCAGTCGGTGGGTCTCGGAACGTCATTTCAACGTGGAAGCTTGGAGCCGTCGCTCCTACCGTTCAAGGGGTCTGTCATAGCAGGGGAGAGGGCGAAAACGCCGTTGTTTTTGCCGGAGTACGACAGAGCGGCGAGTGAAGCGCCTTTTGCAAGAGAAAGGATCCTCCCTCCAGTGCCTCTTTTCCGCGATGCAATGTCAAGACCCGAAGACAATGATTATAGTGATGATGACCTCATGAACTTCAGTCAGACACTCAACGCAACGGGCCAAATGCATGCTATCACAGCTGACGATGATGACGATATGGATGGTGCGGTATTGTTTGGGGATGCAGATGAAGTAAGGGAATTGTTCTAGGATGATATTGACTAGTATGAATGTCTATCATATGTATTAAGCACGTCCGATCTCTCTTAATATCTCAATTTTGCGAGGTTCCGCTACCTGCCGGAATCCCGCATTCGTCATGTCAAAACTACCATGGCCTCCAGATAACGCGCGCAGTCGTGTGGAGTAATCCAACATTCGACTCAGTGGAGCAATGGCGTAGATTGTTCGTTTTGCTTGTGGCAGAGCTGATGCAGATGAGGATACCCTGAGAGAAGTGGAGGATGGCGAAAGGTCCTCGGGAGGTATATACAACCCATCCGAGGGATATGGATCCCCATCCTCATCAACTGCTACCGACGAGCTAGAGAGGTCAAGGACTTCGCCACCATTCTCTGTGATGTCCTTGACGACCTTGCCAAGGGTATCCACATGGACGGAAACTTTGAGGTTCACGTAAGGTTCAAGGATAGGACCCCTGCCCGCCTCTCTGAGCCTCGATCGCAATATGTATGAGGATGCACCGGTGAGGATGGATGGCGGCACCTGGCGAGGAAGAATGTATTGCGTTATCTGGACCTTGACACGCGATAATGGGAGGGACGTATGAGGGGAACTGGAGAGGGCACTTCCAATACCACGAGCGAGGTTCGCTAATGGATCAAGTTGGCTTGAATACGAATCAGGCGCCTTAAGCGGCTGGCCTTGGACATCCAACACGAGATTACCATCGAATGCTGGATCCCCTTGTTCATCCCCTCCAAGAGGTGCTACTGATAGTGCAATCTTGACAGTCGTTACCTTCCCAGCGATTTCTGTTGACCACTCTTCCAAACGCGCGGAGATGGTGGAATTTGTTGACTCTCGGTAACTGACCTGACGGTTGCCAAACTCGAATTTAGCGCCCCATTCATCCCTCAACCGACCTTCAATGATCTCTAGATGCAAGGCGCCGAGGCCATGGACAAGGATTTGGCCCTCCTGATTGTCTATGCGGACTGAAGGATCCGTACGAATTAACGAGCGGATGGCTTCTTGGACAGGGTCGAGGTCAGAATGGGAATTGGGTATGACTGAGACTGACATAACGGCTGGAGGTGGTGTGACCCCTCGAAGTGATACTTGAGAGGAATTATGTTTTCCGAAGTCACGCATGTCAACAAGGGTGTCTCCAGTGCGAGTGTGCTTGAGGCCGAGAATGACTCCAACGGATCCATATGGAAGAGAATCTACTTCCTCTGCCTCTGAGGCATATAGCAGGAGAAGTTTAGAAACCTGCTCTTTCTGACCTGTGTTGACATTGTATATAGTCCTCTGACGCTTGAGAGTTCCTATGTGACACAGACATTGGAAAGGGGTCCCGTAGTGGGTCATAGACTCACCTGAGTATACTCGTATAAATGTCATCCATCCCTTTCGTTTGTCCCAAGCAACCTTCCAAGCCAACAATCGTACAGGGGCATTTGGCGATTCAACTTGCAAGCATACGTCGAGAGGACTCGCGAGTAGACGTCCAACGTAATCCATGACCAACTCTGTACCGATTCTTTTGATGGCAGAACCACATAACACAGGGAGAACCTGATTTTCGATGGTCGCCTTTCGCAAGTGAGGTATTATTTCCGTGGGGTGTACTTGTAGATAAGAGTACGGGTCTGATGGGAAACCAAGGAGTCGATCCATGAGATCTTCGGAGAACATGGCAAGGTTTTCCAGAAGCGCTGTCCGAGCGGGTACCAGGTGAGGGATGATAGGATGACCAGTCGGGAAGATCTTCGCGAACTCTGAGTTGTCTTTGACCAACGGGAGGGGATCACAAGTGTGACTTCCATCCTCTGTCCATCTCCAAAGCTCCCATTTTACGAGGTCCACCAAGCCTTCAATACCGGGCTCCGCTCGAGAGTAATTTTCCGGGTTCATGGATGCCAATGGGAGTATAATTGCTAAAGGGTTCGCATGTAACTTGTGGGTTAAGAGGGATAGCAATGAGGATCTAAAAGACGCTCCTGGTCGGTCAAGCTTGTTCATGAACACCATCCGGGTGGCTACATTATATCTGGATATTGGTGTCGGTATGGAGTCAAACGAATCCGTGAAATACGCACTTGGATAGCTGCTTCCATACACCCTTCGTCTGCGCTTCGACACCCTCGACCGAGTCTATTAACACAACAGCACCATCGACCACGCGGCTAGCGCTCTCGACCTCCATACCAAAGTCGGCATGACCTGGAGTATCAATAAGATTGATGTTCCAGTTTTTCCATTTGACTGGGATGCTTGCAGACTGTATAGTTATGCCTCTCTCCCTCTCGGCAGGCAGGAAGTCAGTAGTAGTACTTCCGCTGTCGACGGAGCCGGGGGATGGAATGTAGGATGACTTGTGCAAAATGGACTCCGTTAACGTTGTTTTACCAGAGTCTGCACGAGACGTGAGACGCGTCCAGGATGCAATTCGTCTACACGTACCAATGTGAGCTACAAGTGCCATGTTCCTGATGTCCGATGTCTCATTTCGAGCCGCGGATGCAAGGGAACGGAATATGGGTAAGCCAAAGCTAGCACGATGGGCGTTACACCTCCGGGGAAAGTGATAGCGCAGCATGGCCCTGCTGGGGCCTAGCTGGAAGAAACAAAAAGGCCGTCTTAATAAAGGCAAACAGCTATCTAGGACACTAAACAAACCACCTAACATCAACCCGACATACTAAGCCTGTTCTGACATGCAAAACGTCCAGGATGTCTTTGAACGACGTATGCAGGAACGCAGGAACATGAAACACCCCTTGGTGACGATTCCTGCAAATATAGAGCCACACGGCAACATTCCGAATACCCCACTCGCAGCGTCTACGATATCATTCCTGCTCGGGGGTTCCTTTGCCCTTGGGTGTTCCCTGTTCCTACAGGGTGGCCTTCCATCACCCTGGTGGGCTACATATCAGCTCGGCTTCTTTGTTGCAGCGTGGTCGGCTTTCCACTGGGGTGAGTTCGCAGTGACTGCCGGTTGGAATCTAGAAAAGTGTAGCGTGGACTGTGAGCACGTCCAATTCTTTACAACACGTGGATTCACGGCACATTTCTCCTCAGCTTTCTTGCTTGAAAATGGCGCATTGTATCATGTCGCAAACAGTACCGCACTCATAGAATACCTTGTTACCCTGTTCTTCTTTCCCTCATCAAAGTCATTTACATACATTTCTACCATCGGTGCGTCACTCACGCGATGACTTGTCCCATTCTCCTGAGCAAGTACGATAGGTATCCTTCTGGTATTCGTCGGACAAGGGCTGAGGACAACTGCAATGATGCATGCATCCACCAATTTCTCGCATTCAGTTGCAATCCGTAAACGGGACTCTCATCAATTAGTGACGGACGGAGTATACGCGTACGTCAGCATTTTGACATCAAACCCATGTGACTTTGATCCAATGTTGTGCCAGGTGGTTCCGTCATCCTTCCTATGCCGGTTTCTTCTACTGGGCTTTAGGCACACAAATGGTGTTGCAAAATCCAGTTAGTTTCATAGGTTTCGCCATAATCCTTTGGAGGTTCTTCTACCAACGTACACGAGGTCTGTTTCCTACCTCGTCCAGTCCGTTCTCTGATTATCTCCCACAGTTGAAGAGAGGGCTCTGATGCAATTCTTCGGCAATGACTATGAAACTTATCGGGGTCGAGTTGGTACATGGATCCCTCTCATCCCGTGAATTTACACGGACTGGTTGGCTTGTACTGTCGTATGTCATGCAGGTGGAATAATGAAATGGCATGGCATGCATGATCATACAAAGGTGTTGGAGATTACCGCACACTTAGCATGGCTTTTGAGTATGGTGTCCAACTTGTCCGGTTTCAACACCTCTCTAGTCCGTGACCACCGTCGTCCGGTCTGAAACATAGATACCATCAAGGAATTTACGGATATCCTTGTTCCGCACTTTGCAACTACCCTGGATCGATGCGGCTGGGAAAACCTGTCAGTTGCTGGTCCATCCGTTTTGATTGTTGGAATACCTGATTGCGAGACATTTTCAACGTCGTTACCCTCCAGGATTAGCTCATCCTTTTGCGCTTTGGACTCTGCTATTGTTACGCCGTCCAACATATCGACGTGCCGAACAGCCTATCAAGAATTAACTTGCATTTCTCAAAGAACTTCTCGTCAGACATACCTTCTCCCCTAGGAAATTTACAATTTCCAGTTTTTGCCCGTTGTCTTGTATGATAGTGTTGATGGGAAAGTGAGCATAGACTGCACGCATTTTGTAGAGGAAGCCCTGGCTGTCGCGTCAACTTTGTATTTAGTGTGAAGACGGATGTGACATACCTTTGTCACCCCGATGATCATATTGTTGATCAGACTTCGGATAGTGTTTAGACAGGCAACGTGCTTGCGTCCCCCTTGCCAGACAGCCAGGATAACTTTCGCCTTGTTCTTTCCAGCTTTAACTACTCGGATATCCATGTCGACATGACGAACGGTTTTCGTGAGTGAGCCCCGTGGACCAGTCACTTTAATGACCCGAGCCTTGATCTCGACAGTGACACCTTCAGGAATATCGAGCTCTTCGGTCTTGAGGACGTCGCGCATCTGAGATACAGCGCAGTTAGCAAGAAGTTATCCTCGGGTGGCTCATGGAATCCATCGGTTTCACGATACCAGGCTGCATGAAATGAAGCCCATGGCAGGGGAGGCACGGGAAGGTCGACTGGATCATCGCTGAACGAAACCGACTTACTGTGTGGTCGCCGTTGTTCTTCGGGTCGTTGAGCTTGGTACGCTACACTTTTGCACAGCGAGCAGACTAACCGGCTGTTTGCGGTCGGAGATTGAACCAACATAAGGCGGCGATTCGCAAGCAAGCGGTGGGCATCTGCTTCTTTACCTTCACCCACCATCACCGTTCATTGGGAGCTCCGGCCACCGTCACTTTTAAGTGAAATATTAAATTCAGAGTCTTCTCGCTTGGCGGTTCTAGGTGAAACTCGTGTAACATTGGCAAGAACTTGCGGCGTCATAAGCTTGAAGTGACATGTCGATGTACTCTCAGCCCTCCGCCTTCGGGCAGGTCACTTATCCAGCACCAGGCTATCAGTCTGCCCTAGCAGCATATTCCTACCAGCAACCACCACTACCTGCCCCTCCAATATATCATGTGGATCCCAACTCATTCCGACGTGATTTTACTGCCCGTCTGGCAGAACTTACCATTAACTCCAGGCCGATAATTCAGACGCTGTCCATGTTCGCTCAAGAATATTCAAGATGGGGCGATGTGGTCGCACAGTGCATCGACTCGCACATCCGAAGGGTGAGCATTTGATCTATTACAATGAAATTTTACTCGATCACAGCGGATGGGATGGACGAGCGTTTTTTCGCTTGGCGGGGTTGTCTGTTGCTTGCAAACGATGTATATAGACCTCTTCATGTAGTCTGAGCAAAGATTACCTCTCATCGCCCCACTGAAGGGCGCCGCTGTTGACAGCGGTATGAAGAGGACGAGTCCATGAGAACACGTCGTTTCCTGCCGTAGAGCTCGACCTTTGCTTTGCTTGTTTTTACTCTCCCCCCTCCGCAGCCAAGTAGCTGACTCATCTTTCCATTTTTGGTTTGCTCCATATCAGGTACCTCCTTGGATGAAGCTGCCCACATTCTATCTCCTCGATGCCATCTCAAAGAATGTCTTTGACCCGTATGCGCGCCATTTTGCGCCCTTCGTTATCCCACTGTTCCTGGACACTTATCAGCAGGTGGACCAGACAACTCGCAGTAAGATGGAAGAAATGCTCCTCACCTGGAGGACTGGTGCACCGAGCGGTAAGGAACTCTTTGGTGTCATATCTCAACTCGCAATCGAACGGGGTATTTGGGGTGGCGATTCTACCTCACCGGTGGACGTGAGTATTTCTATCCCCTCTCGATCCACCAACGCTCAATCTTGTTGCAAAGGGACATGCATCCGGCCAAGTCTCCAAGGTTCAGGTCCTTAGCGAGCTCGAATTTACTTTAGGCCAGAAGGAGAGAGCTCTTCAAGCCAATCTCTGGGACGTCACAACACAGAAACACGTCGAAGTCTTGCAACAGGTGAGAGATTGTAGACTTTTCGTAAATCGTATCTTATTCCATGTACGGATCCAGTTGCGGAAACTGGTAGAAGCTGGAGTTTCTCAGGACGAACTACGACAGATCCTCAGCCAGTTGCGATCACTAACGCGCCCAGCGCAAGCACCGCCTCAGGCATTGGCAGCCCCGCCCCCACCCTCACCGTACCCCCCTTCAACATCCACGTATCCATATTCACAACAGCCTACCTACACGCGCCAGTTCCAATCAAGTTATCCGACTGTCCCTCCATCCCAACCCACCGGAACATACAATTATCAATCGGAACCAACAAAGGTAGAACCCGTGAACCTCTCCGCTCTTCTGTCGTCTGCACGATCCAGTCCACCGCCATCTACGACCCCTGCGATACCTGCGAACAGTATAACGAACCTTTATAATGCCCTCTTGAAAGCAGGTGTCGTTTCCGCTGATAGTACACCGGTTGGCGCAGGTTCAAATAATGAAGAAGAACGGACGCCTCCCCCTTCCAACAGTCTCAGCCGCGACTCCACTCGTGCTTACAGGAAAGCGGTTCTTTCTGAGAAAATCAAACTTACCACCGCAGACGTTGTTAGGTACGTTGTATTCACACTATTTCAATCTTTTACTTAGATATCTCGACCAGAAAACGGCCCTTTGTCGTGTCATTTCTCTACGATCGACTCCCCGCTCAGTGTAAGCAGTGTGGCGTGCGATTTAGTGATGACGTTTCGGGAAAAAAAGCCATGGAGGACCATTTAGACATGCACTTCAGACAGAATAGGAAAGTTAATCAGACCCAGGGCCGTGGACACAGCAGGAGTTGGTTCGTTTGTCTTGAGGTATGAAAACTTTTCGCACTTTTGGCTCGATTGGGAGCTAAGTCATACTATGTAGGATTGGCTTCATGAAGGAACATCAGATATAAAGGGAAAACGTCGAGCTGATGGCTCTAGAACGAGTTCTTTGAAAGTTGCTGCTGCCGAGGCTGCGCAGCGCGATGCCGAACTTCGTGCACAATTTGTTGTGGTTCCGCCGGGCGATGAGGCCAAGTCAATATCATGTCCAATATGTAAGGAAACCATGAAATCTGAGTTCTTGGAGGACGATGAAGAGTGGGTGTGGAGGAATGCCGTTAAGAGAGACGACAGGGTATGTGGTCATGTCTTTCTCCGCTGCTTTCTGTCGGTAACCTGGGTATAGATTTACCATGCGACGTGTCATTCAGAAGCTATGAGCTCTGCTCAGAACTTTGCAGCGCGGTTGCGAGATGGTACAGGTCGTAGTCGCTCGCGAACGCCAGACGTGGTTGGTATTCGTTCGACACCCCCGAAGGGAAACGGTCAACGGACTTCGTTATCACCTTCGCCTGATGCAAAACGTGCTATGCTTAAGCGTAAGATTGTCAATGATGATCAGAGTTCTGACGTTTATCCCGCCCAAGAGGCGGACGGCACGCCTCCCATGAAGAAGCTCGCGCTCTCCTCATAAGTTTTTGCAATCAGCCACCCGACATTTTTATTGGAGTAGTTTATTCATAAGCATGGGTCGTTAAGCCATCTGTATTATTGCATTTTGCACCCCAGTAATACGATATCAATGCCAAAGTTCTAGAGTTGTTGAGAACTCGTATACCAGCGCAGGTTTGAACACTCATGAGTGAGCATGTGGGCCTGTGCCTTTGCTTTCGACCTCATTGCCACCGTCTCTAGAGACCTAAAACTGGGAGACCAGAAAACAGTCGTGCTTACTGCTATCGCTCCATACTTGTACTACCCCTCACAATGCAATCTTCAAGAGGCGACCATTCATTAACACTCGCGTTTGATAGAGCATCTAATAGGTATGATGGTAAGTAGCATTACTTGCCACGCTACCGCTTTCCGTGGAGACATTCATGTACCACAGCGGCAGAAATGACCCAGCTTGATGCCACCCTTCGATCTATCGACGAGATCACGAATACGGATGTTGAGATGCAGGTGCGTCTGCTGACCGGAGTTCCCTGTCCGCGGTTTATTTGAGTAACTCCGTATGTTTGCCAAGGTCCCGCTGAGCGACCGCTGGACAATCATCGTACTTGATACGAATATACTGCTGGAATTTCTTGATACCATACAAACATTCGTGTCCGAGGCTGAGCAACAACAGTTACCTGTCTTGGTTATCATCCCCGGGGCCGTGATACATGAACTCGATGGGTGCGCAGCATGAATTATTCGCTACATTAAATGACAACTGACTCGTACACTCTGCTCGGCAGCCAGAAAAACCGCGACAATTTGTCATGGTTCGCACGACGAGCGTCCACCTGGCTGCTTAAGAAGGTCAAGGAGAGGAGGAGCGTGAAGGGCCAAGCGCTGGATGAAACTTGCAAACCGTCCGGAAACTGGAAGACGAAAGAACGAGGGGAAGTAAGTACAATTTGAGAGGTCTGAAGAAAGGGCCTGTTGACGTGGGATTACACCAGCTTGGTAGAGAAAGAGCGAATGACAGTTTGATTCTCGACTGTTGTCAATACTTCGTTCGGGTTCGGCGGTGCCGCACGTTTCTGTGCAGTAAAGATAAGCTTTTGGCCGTGGAGGCGGAAAGTGTCGGTATGTGGCACGTCAACGATGTGACAGAGCTGGTATGACAAAGGCGGGCAGGGATTCCGACGTTATTTCCGAGCCGAGGATCGTTCTGCAGTCGGGATATCGCGCTGGCTGTGTTTGGCCCCGAAGCGTTGATGCTCCCATTTAGTGGGCATTTCCCAAGCTACCGTGGCGACGTGATGGAGGACACCGCGGGTGTGAAGGGGGATGATGATGGGATGGACATCGATGATGACTCGGCGATGACCGAACTTGTGCGGCCTAGTCATCCACTTGATCTGCTGCACCTGCAGGTGATTGAT
>JBBPSX010000048.1:0-15115 GCA_038093815.1 Neoboletus cf. brunneissimus | reverse complement strand
TACACGGAATACACCGAGTACGTCTTCACGATATTTCACTAAGACAATAAAGACTGAAGAACGCTCACAGTCCATGCGAGGACGCGTCCAAAGCGTCCCTTGCTTGTATGGACCAGAATGGTTACAACCGAGACAAGTGCATGGAATACTTTCAGGCCTACAGGGACTGCAAGCGGGCATGGGTACGAATCGTGCCCGTCATGTCAACCCACACAGCTCTCCTGAGTTCCCCCTCGCAGATCGACCAAAGACGGTCAGACCGTCAGCGCGGCCGTCAAACGCCGATATGAGAACTGTATTGGGATTATAAGGTCTGGGGACTTTCGTCGAACCATGACTCCTTCCGGCGATAACACTAGCTTACGGTCACGCTCGGCGAGAGCCTACTTTATGTATTCCCCTAGGTCCACTCTGTGGAGGAAACAAATCCATTTGAGGTGTTCTAGGAACTTCATGCTGTGGATGAGGCACACAAATGTCACGGTATTTGCCCACTTTGGTCGCAGAACGGACCGGATCACTGGGATAGTTGTTCCTGGACTTGGAATTGTGAGGTGTCCATTTTCGAATTGGCCATGATTATGTTCGGCATGTATTATTCTTACGCATCTGATAAGGAGGGGAACTCAGCGAGGGGTTCGATCCCATCTGTTGAGCCAAGGTGGTCTGAGAGCTTCCCAAATGCATGCCGTCGAGATAAAACTAGTAGATCTTGCCGAATCATTACCCTCATATGAACTGTTGTTATCTGCATACCAACTTGAACAGATGATGTCCTAGACATGCATAACTGCAGGAATCACTTCCCATCTCACCAGTGCTAGTGAAGGACTCGCAATTCAATTTTGCTTCCTGACGGGCTGAAAAATCGCGATCGGGAGCAAGGAATAACAAGTATGGTGAGTACATACAGAGAACGAGATATAGCTATTGTCGACATTACGCAAACAACCATGATCTGTGCAGTACGGCTTATGACTCGGGGAGGGGAGGAGGTGCATCTGGCTGCGGAGCAAAGATAATGTTGAGAGGAGGGGTAGTCTGACTGTCCTCGTTAAGGACAGTCGCAATAATGGAACGACCAGCGAACGACCGTCCTGCTAGAGCCTTGAGAGCACCTTGTGCACCTGATGCATCATCAAACTTCACGTACACCCTTCCGACTCCCGCAGCCTCATCTGCACGCTGTGCATCCATAGCGGACTGTTGGCCCACTTCCCCAGGAGCCCACTTGGATTTATCCTTCTTGACAGGTCGGGGAATGCGGAGATCCTCAACCGGTCCATATCTGGAACATTCTTCTTTAACATCTTCGTATATATCACCATATTCTTGGTCGTCGACGAGATCATCCGGGGTAACCATGTTCAGCATGAGGAGAATCCGTGCGTTCGCAGTGTTATTTTCGCCGGCCGGCATGATTGGTCGAGGAATTTCTGGGAATTGATCGTAGGGCAGATTTGGCATCCCGGGCTTCGCACCGACAGAAGCCCTTTGAACGACTAAGTAACGGTCTCCAAGTTCCATGCCGTTCAAGCTTTGAATAGCGACGTCAGTAACAGTGGCATCGACATATTCGAAGAATGCAAATCCCTGAAAAAACCGATGAGGTATTTGTAACAGTTACTGAGACAAAAGTGCTGACCTTCGAAGGTCCGTTACCGTTTTCCCGGACGAGGTTGAAGGCTTTAAGCTCTCCGAAGCTTTTCAGCAACTCCTGTACCTGCTCCTCATTTAAGTAAGTTGGGAGTCCACCAACAAATACTTTATTGATCGAGTCTGGCACATTGGTGGACACGACTCCCGGAACATGAATGCTAGGTGCAGTCATGTCAATACCACCGTAGTCTTTGGGTCTACGAATTTTAAGGGGGCCGTTAATGAAGATAATACCGTCGAACGCCATGGCTGCTGTCGCGTCTTCGGAGCTGCGGAACTAGAATTGCCATCAATACGACATGACAAGATAGGAAGAGTTGAGCCTTACTTCAATAAAGGCGTAGTTCTTTTCATAGTTGCATTGGACGGCGAGGACAGGATTTCCGGGGCCACCTGTACCGATACCCATCTCAATCATCTTGGAATTGAAGAAATCGGCCAAGTTCTGTTCGTTCACGTCCGAAGTAATGCTGCCAATGTATAACCGACGGGATTGCCTTGAAAGGTTGGGGTTGCTGCCAATACCCATGCCAAAAGTCTGTACGGGAATTGGGGGTGGAAGGCCAGCAATACCGAGGATAGGCGGGACCTGGGTACGGTTAGCGCCTGGCAAATTGAAAAGCCCTGATGTCGAGATTGTGAGAAATGGGTTGTATTGCGTCCGTATACAACGACTTACCTGTTTGCTTCGCTTGCATAGCTGAATATTGCTCATACCCAGGAGCATGAACATCCCACCCTGATGCTTTTCGTTTTCGCTGAGACAACGGAACAGCACCTTCAGGTGTCGGGGACCTTCTTTCCGGAGTGCCAAGTCCGTCTCTTCCCCTTGCTCGGCCACCACGGCGATGAGGCGAACCGGCATCTTCACCGCGACCTCGACGATGACTATGGTCATCATCACGTCGCTGATCACGGCGTCGTTCTTCGTCATGAGGGCGTCTATGATCGTCAAAATCTCTTGTGCGTCCACCATGGTCACGGGGCGTTCCGCGCCTGTCATCTCGGCGGTAGCGCTCCCTGTCCCTATCCCGGTCTCTGTGGCCATCCCGATCCCTGTCCCTGTAGTCACGGTCTCTGTGGTGTCCGTCGTTATGCCTCCGACGTTCACGGTCTTCACGGTACCCGCGGTCAGGGCGGTCTAAATAAAAAGCAGGAAAAGCAGTTTGCGTGAGTAACGTGCGTTGCTGCTGAAGACAGCAGATTGGCGGTGCGAGCGACATCCACGGGAAGGGCTAGCTGACAAAGAAAAAAAGGAAAGAATCATAGTGCACAGATGCTAAGATGCACCATGAGCTCATTGTTGGCAACGAGAAAGGGAAAGCGAGCAAACGCGGGAGAAAGCCAAGTATATCCATCGCCTCTCGTTGAGTACGAATCGGCGTTTATGGCTACCTGTGAAAACTGCTGGACAGGGTTTTATAAACTTTCGACTTACCGACTGAGTCTGCCATTTGTGTGTTTTTTCTGTCTCGCGCTCGTTCAACCTGGAGTGTGGTTTGTGGTAAACGACAGAAACTCCGCGCGAGACTGGGTCGCAGAAGGTGCTGACATCAGCAGCAAGACCCCGTGCACCATGCACTAGCCCACTCAGCGCAGTCCAACCTCTTTCGTTCCGCTCAACCATGCCTACTGACCTTCCATATGCCGCCGATGCCCAGGTCTCCTTGTCTTATGATGAACTCGAGGTGCGTCTATCTGATATTTCACAAGCCCTCAGCTGAGGCCTGCCCAGGTGCTGCGACTGCAATACCAGAAAGAGCTTGCTCAGTCCCACGTCACTGTTCAGACAAAGTTCAACTATGCCTGGGGCTTAGTGAAAAGCCCAGTTCGCGAGCACCAGGTGGAAGGCGTCCGGCTACTGCAAGGCATGTCCTTCCTGTTGCTGCCAGGACACTGCCGCTGATGTGTTGCCCACCAAGATATATACCGCACAGAGGCTACACGACGTAGAGAGTGCCTGTATTACCTTGCACTCGGGTATTACAAGATGGGTAATTATTCAGATGCGAAGAGTTTTAATGGTCGGTGTCCTTGGTTATGAGTCTTGGCGGACCTCTCACTGTCGACCGCAGATCTCTTACTGGAGAAGGAGCCGACCAACCTCCAGGCTCAAAGTTTAGCATCCCTCATCGAACAGGCTGTCACGAAAGGTTTGTGCTTCGCACTATGGGTAATTTAGTCTTCATTGTTCATTTAATTGTAGAAGGGTATGTCGGGATGGCACTTGCGGGAGGAATAGCTGCTCTAGGCACGCTTGTCATTGCTGGTCTCATACGGCGAGCAGCTCGTAAATGATATCGTTGCGCGTACTAACACCTCGCCGTCTCATTCCGCACGTCTGTATCGCTCATTTGGCGCATCGTTGAATTGTTACCTACACTACACCCCCAAACACTACACCAAATCTTCATTTATTGTATCCTGTTATTCGTGTTTTGGGTTGGAAATCATAACTAGGTCCCAAAATTGATAATGCAACGTATGTCAACACTCGTACGCTTGACACGGCCAATAGGTAGTTAGATTAATTTACGCGACCGTCCTAGGGCGACAGCAAAGGAGTCACTATTCAATGCAAGCGTGATATAGATACGTGAGTGGAGAGTAAAGGTACATCTACAGTCGTGTTTCTTGGATTGAGTAGTCAATGAGGGATGCGATATGGACGAAGAATATAATGGTTTCTGTCAAAGGGTCGAGTTGTTTATCATATCTCACCATAAGAGTTGTACGCGTCATGTTGGAAGAAAGTTGGCTAAAGCGAGCATGAGTTGCGGTGCGCTATAGATTTCATGTACTTACCTGCTTGGGTATCCATCTGATCAGTAGTAAGCTACACGACGATCAAAATTAATGTGCATATCAATGATCCGAGACTCGGGCTCACCTTGAACGAGACCAAACCGATGAACAGGAATGATATGCACACTCCAACCTCAAAAATCAACCACACACATGCCCAAACTATCATACTCAGTGGGATGGTCAACCACACATGAACGGGGCGCTCTTACAGTGAGCAGAGATACGGGGGAACATGATGTTAAACTGTGTGCAATCGGAGTCATTAGCCTTGCGAAAAAATTTATCGTCTGCAATGTCCCCTGCAAAGAAATCATATGCGGAGCCGTAATGATACAGACTCTACTTACAAACCACGAAGAAAACACTAGAAGCGTGTCAGAACAGTGAGAGATGAGAGTGGGAGACGCTAACTTCATGACGCCAACGAATAAACAGTACCATCTTAGTGCTTGGCTATGGAAGGATGAGAAATGCGTGGGCAGTGCGCCGATAATTACCCACGCGTGGCCAATGAACCAAAATCCGACCAGAAGACCCTCGTAGAGGAGTGTAAGCAGTATAGTCCTTCAGCTGGTAAGCTGACCAAATAGGTCAAACGTAATGGTGCTTACTTACAGTTTATCGCGAACGAGGACAAGCGGGGTGACCAATCCAAGGCCGAGCACAAAGCTGAGTATTTTGGCGACTAGGGTATCAAAACCACCCAACATGAATACACCACCGAAGATGGTAGAACCCAGGTATCCAGCAGGTAATATTATCATTGGTTTACCACCTTCCACGAGTGTTGCTCCGCCCAGGTATGGATCGATGGTGACAGATAGTATCGTTCCGCCAGTCAGAATTGCCTGGCAAATGTGATCAATTCAAATACTAGATGAGGACGGTTCGCGACGGGTATTATGACGAACAACCCACTGCGATTATATGGCAGAGCTCGTGCCAGCCGATGGTGAATAGCTTCAACGGATTGATCAGCGTTCGAGCGCCTGGTATATTCCACATCCCGAAGATGACGACAGCGTATACGACTGTCTGAAGTGCCGGTCAAACGTCAACTGAGTTCGATATGCACCCACTTGCTTTACATACAACGTATAGAACGACTACCTAAACAGGTGTACTCTGGTAAGTGCTGCATTGAGGGATTCGGACTGCACCGATGGCAATGCACGAACCTGGTCATGCGTCGGGGACAACGGCGGAGTATATGACGGGGTGGGCAATACTCCTGCGGGGGGCCCTGCGGGTGAGGTCGTAGACATGAATGGGCAGATGAACTGCCGCTGGGCTCTAGAGGGGAATAAAAAGCGAGAAGGAGCAAAAGTTTGGATCGGGGGGAAGGTGGGGTTGAACACGCGAAGGTTTGCAGGAAAGTTCCTCGTGCAGACCGCAAGGCCGAGAGCTTGGACAATGGAAGACGAGGAGAGCCTCAGGCTTGCTAGCACCAACCAATGCTCCGCGCCACACGGCGACTTGCCTTTCCTGGAAAGACGAATCGCGTCAGTCACGTGCAAAACGCGTTGATTACTTTTTTTGGAACTCCGCCCTAAAGACTTGATAAATAGCAGTCGCGTCACGATGGGCTCTCTTCTGTTCTTACCCTCGTCACTTCTAACCAGCCTGTACTATTGAAAAATGGTGGGTCTACCCGTATCTCCTTTGCTGTGTCTTGGCTGACCTGTGTGAAAACAGTCTGGAAAAGGAAAAGCGTAAGTTTACCCTAGTCCTGGACAGGACGTGCAGGCGCTCACGGAAGACTCAGCGGAAAGTCTTCCTCTGGCAAGACTGGTGGGGACGCAAAGTCTCAGTCCCGCTCCTCAAAAGCTGGGTTGCAGTTCCCTGTCGGTCGTATCCACAGACTTTTGAAAAAGGGCAATTATGCTCAGCGTGTTGGAGCAGGAGCGCCTGGTATGTTTAATAAGACAGCTTTGGTGAATTCAGTCCTCACAATTGCCAAGTATACCTGGCCGCTGTGCTCGAGTACCTGGCCGCAGAGATTCTCGAGTTGGCAGGCAATGCCGCTCGTGATAATAAGGTATTACTTTCTGTTGGATGTCGGACGCACAGCTCACCCGTTTAGAAACAACGTATTGTCCCCAGGCACCTTCAGCTCGCCATCCGAAATGATGAAGAGTACGGTATTTCACAAGGTTGAGATGTTTGCTAATGACTGTTCCAGATTGAACAAACTCCTGGGAGATGTCATCATCAGTCAAGGTGGTGTTGTGCCGTTTATTAATCCAGAACTGTTGCCATCAAAGTCCAGCAAGGGGAAGAAGGATGGTGCCTCGCAGGAAGTCTAGAAATAGAGATACCCCTTCGTTTTTGCATGTACCTTTGCTTTGTATCATCGTACGCTCTCTTTATAATTTACAGTATGCTTTGTGTAACCATCTGCTCCGGGCGTCTGCGTCTCAGCTTGTCATCCTTCGAACCGGTGGTATGCTAACCACAAGATAATTATTTAGATTGTAAATGTCAAGCATCATAAATCAATGTATAGAGCACTCATGAAACATGTACATAAGTAATCAACTTTGAAGCAAGCTGCATATCCTCGGCAGAGCATTCCAGTCAACTAGTCTAATCTTTAGTCACTACTTGTCCACCACCTCGTCTTCAGCATCGCTCGCCATAGTTCTTCGAGACAACCCACCTGGAGTGCGCCCGATACCTCTCTTCGGATCCGCTCCTCCCGTTGCGGCAAGACGAGATGTTCCTCCAGACAGCCTCTTGTAACCCGTAGACGGCGGAGGTGACCCCGCAGCGGAGCGGTTATTGAGATTAGCAATCATACTACTCACATTGCCGCCCTGTTGACTCCTCGGACCCCTCGATAAACGGGGTCCACGAATCGCTCCCTGCCCTGACGTATGCCTCGTCAACCCCGACCTGGCATGCGTCAAAGGCTGATCTTCAACAGCAGATTCACCGCTGGCAGTAATCGACGGCGAAGGGCTACGCGCTGGAACTGGAGATGCACTTCCAGAACGGAAAGCTGAATTACGCCTGAGTGATTTGATGGGATTCTGGGGCGTGGCAGGGGTCACCACAGCTGCAGGAGAAGACGCGGGTTTTTCTTCCACAATTGGAGGCGATGCAGGTGGTGAGACAAACGTAGGCCGCGCGGGCAGTGCGTCGTCGATTTCGGGAGGTGGTTCTCTGAAGGCAGGACGAGGCGGCACGTCATCCGTCTCGGGAGGAGGTTCCTTGAAGACAGGACGAGGAGGAACGGTGTCATCCTCTTCCATTGTGGATTCAAGGACGTCACGCTCCGGTGCAGGAGCTTCGATCAATTCCACTTCAGTCGCAATGGTCGCGGGTTCTTCGAGTTTCGTCGTAGGTGGCGAGGCTGACGCAATTGTGTCACTCTGAGGTTGCGAGGAAGCAACTTTTTGGGCGGCTTGCTGAGCGGCAAGAAGCTCTCTTGATGGGGCGCCTACCGAAATCTTGCCACGGCTCATCCGCATATCGACCGGTGCAGTACGTTTTCTGACTGGTACACGACGTTCTGATTCACACTTTTTTTTGGAAATCGTGGGGGGTAAGAGATTGTCGTAATTCTTCAGCAGGTCAAGAAACAACACTTGGGGGATTTTAGCATCAAAGTGGGACGAGGGAACGAGCCACTTACGCGTAGGGTGTCGATCTTGAATGGATAGTTCGGTCTCAACCCTGGGTCGAATGACCACTAGACAAAACAGCAACTTAGCCACAGGTAAATCTGGTTTCACGAGAAGTGCTTACTGCGACCAATTGACAATGCAAGTTTTGTCATGTAGATATCAACTGGTTCTTCGGCAACGGTGGATAGTATCAAGGTGCGAAGATGCGTCACGAGGGCATCCAGGACGTAAAGGTGAACTTTAGGAAGCCGTTGAAGGGCTGTTTGCAGATCTTGCAAGTGTTGTTCCTCAGACAGTTCCCCGTCTGCCTTGGCCACTGAGCCCACTGTCGGGTATAATTTTCTTATGTCGTCCCAGCCTTCCCACAATGCTAGGGGAGGATCGAGTTCCAAAACCCACAATTTAACACACCCAGCAAGAACAGGCGCATCATACTTGGCAAGCATCTCGGAGGCAAATGGCTGCCCAGGTGGAACTGCATTGAGAGCTTCTCTGAGGTGGTGAAGAGCCGGAAGGGGTACGTCATAAATCCAGGCCTTGCGTTTTTCTGGATATGGCGGATCAGACTACAATGACACCCAGTTGTGATAATAGCTCACCGGCATTGTTAGACAATCTTGTGTAAGATTCTGTGAGGCCATCCAGCAGCGCAGTGAGAACAGGGGGGATGGTTTCCTTCTTTTCCTCGCCAGAAGTGAGAGAGCTCCAGCCACCTTCTGCCCACTTGCGGAGATCAATGCCAAAAACGACATCGGACTCATCGTGGGCAACGGACTCATATAGCTGAGGTACGGGACGGAAAGGACCTGTGCGGTAACGCTCCATGAGAGCAGTTAAATCCGAGTCTGGCTGGTATGACGCAATGAGCGTTGCTGATTTCTCCAGAGTTGGTTCGAACGCCTTCGGTACATTAGCCAGGGTCCCTTGATATTGAAGGAGGACTGCAGGGCAGGACACATGGGTTTAACACGAATATCAGCAAGGGGAAGTGAAGAGGTACCGGTCTTAACAGCTGCAAGGCGTTCCAATTCCCATTTCTGGAGTTTCTTTAGCATATCCTCGATTCTCTCCTCCAGCGCAAGTCGTTGTCTATCAAGCTTCCTCACAGAGACACGATACAGTTTATCAGCCTCATCAGCCTCGTTACGGAGCCGAACATGTACTGGCTCGTTCTGAGAGTTGGCGTTGAGAGCTTTCGTTACCACATTGACCAGGTCCCCAGAACGCTTCAACAGATTATCTGTAATCTGGCTTCTTTTCGCCAGAGTGACTGAGACCTCAGACACTTTGCCCTCGAGGTCAAACGCCTGTTGTATGGTGTCATGAGGACCGCGAAAATACCAATGTAACAACTAACTTTGGGACGGAATTGGTAGTACGCATCATCGGCATGTTCAAACTGGTTTCCAAACTCGCCAACCCTGCGGAGGAGACCGTCTCTTTCTGTGAGATCCCTTGCACCTTCCTCCGCCAAGTCGATATTACCGCCAAAGCCAGGTACATTCATGTTCAACCATTCAACAAACTCCGAGCCCGAAAAACAGTCGGAATATTCCCCAATAAGTGGGAAACGGATGGGTCTGAGAGGCAACTCGGCAGCAGCGCGTGTAAGCAGGCTAGATACGGCCGATGGTGTTAAAGACAAGCCAGCCAAAAGGATTGGAGTAGTGGGAAGTGGTACCGTGGATGAGGCTGACATGGGTGAGGTAGCCTCCGCTTTCAAAGGGGGCAAGGGTGGTGACATGGGGGGAGGAGACGACGCAACGACGGGTGAGGGTGGTTCAACGGCTTTGCCCTTGCCCTTGTCGACTTTTTGTGGCTCTTCTTCCGTTTCCTCGGTAGGTTCATGTGCTGTATCCGACGTGGCAGTAGACGCGGTGGGTGCGACGGCCTTGCGCTGAAGTTCCCTGAATCGTTGCGCAATGCGCTCGGAAACGGTAGCAGAGCGTTGGGGTGTACGGACATCACGCGGCGCGAGCCTTGGCGAAGTCGTGTAGTGGTCACCCAAATCATTGTTGGGTGCAAATTTGGCACTGTTAATGGGTCAGCATACATGAGATGGTCAAGGGTTACCCATACTCGTCCTCGGCTTCGTCTGCTCGACGTGTTTTTGCTAGGTATGCGTTCTTTAACTTAATGACCTATAGAGAGAGCTGGGGCTACGCGAGCAAGGGCTGGGAGGAGAAAGGAACAGACCTCCTTTTGGGCATCCTCATAGTAACGCAACCAATTATTCAAAGCGGTCGCTTTATTTGAAGAGAGCCGCTCCTGTTTGGCAAGGATTAAAGGACGTCCGGGCATGCATGAACATAAGTACCTTGTAACCTTGAGCCCAGACATTGAATGGCTCGACGACCAGTGTCTGAAGGTCTTTGGCGATATCTCTGTGGATCTGACCTTGGGCGATGGACTCTGCTTGAAGTCCGCGGAATGCCACGAGCAGGGAAGCTCCGTCGTCTCTGTCGAAACCGGCTTTCATAGACAGTTGTACGGATCAGGTTCGGCGGAGAAAGTGAGGACATACCTTGAGAGCTAATCGCGGGTGGGTTGAGCAAGGCTGTCGCGAGCTGATTCTCTGTGTTTGCACGTGCCTGAACATAGGTGAGGATGGGGCCACATGGCGTGGGGGATACACGTACCCGAATGAATGCGACGATCTCGTCGTTCTCGGCGACCCCCTGCGGCGAGTAGATAAAATGTGAGCAATGCGAGGGTGAGGTAGCATACCTGCTCGAGCTTGCTGTAGAGGACTTCGAGACCGCTGCGGTAGTCCTGAGACCAGAACGAGTTGGTGAACGTCAACGGGAGCGAGAGGACCGCCATGGGCGATGTGAGTCGGTGTGCGTGTCCAAGTTGCGCTCGTCACCAAGCAAGCTGGCTCCGTCAATATCGTACTCGGACATTGCCGACTGTCTTCGACCGCCCTTTTTTTTGGTTCTGACCGGGTTCCTAGTTACTCGTTTGCCAATGGGTCATGTTTCAAACAGGCTCTACTCGACCGCCTCCAAGATCGCAATTTCCGCGGCCCATCTGAACCACTTTCCTCCAAGAGAGGCCGTCGTCAGGCAGGCTGGCAAAGTTGTATTCGACCCGCAGTCTTGGGCTGCACTACAGCCACCGCCCCCATCCGCCCTGTCCGCGTTTTCGCATCGTATCGGCCTAGGTTCGATAGCAGACTCTCCTGACACTGTTCGACGCGCCTGCACCCACAAGTCTTTCGTGAACCTCCATGCCAGGTACTACCCCTCCAGTCCAGCTCCCCCAACGAATGCAGACCTGGCAGCACTGGGCAACTCCCTCATGGGCCTCTTCGCCTCTGAATACCTCCACGCTTCATTCCCCCATCTCCCAACCCGCGTCCTCAAGGCTGCAGTCAGTGCTCACGTGGGTCCTTTGACCTGTGCCAGCGTCGCTCAGGAAATGGGTGCTGTCCCTCTTTTGCGCTGGCATAGACAGGTTTGCTCATCGACCGTGTCCCAACTTGATCACACTGACATTATGTTCCCAGCCGTCAACGCCTACGTCGCCTCCGCTCTTGCATTCCGACGCGCTCGCGTCAATACCGCGTGCGTTGACGGCATTAGTGTACCAAGAGAGGTCACTCTCCACAGCTCGCAAATTCGTCCATTCCTTCTTCCTAAACCGCCAAGTCGACTTGCGGTCCATGCTCAAATTCCGAGATCCAAAACGCGCTCTTATGGAGACTGTCGCAAAATTCGGTAGGGAACGACCAAAGTCAAGGTGAAACCATGTCCTCAATCAAGTGTACAATCACGTGCTCATTCCTCTCAGACTTTTGAAAGAAACAGGCCGATTTTCAAACTCACCGATATTTGTTGTTGGAATATATTCTGGAGCGGACAAACTGGGCGAAGGCTTTGGTAGTTCACTGAAAATGGCTGAGTACAGGGTATGTGATTAGCCTTTGTTTGAATCAACGCTGACCATTGAGATTCTGCACAGGCTGCCGAGGATGCCTTGCATCGGTTATACCTCACGAGGACACCGCCCGACCTTCTCCGACTCCCTTCGTCGACCTTCGATCCCCAGGGTAACATTTACAAGCCTGCTCCTGTGGTGGACTACACCCCAGGTGTCCTTGGTGAGGCTGAGGTCTTGTATGCCAGTTCCGGTCGCAGCGGAATAACCGCTCCCAAACGGCCGTCGATAGAGGAGCTGGCGAGTAGGAAGGCTGACGTATGATACTTACACGGTTAATTGCATGTTCGCTATCGAAATGCTTTCGGGGGTATGGGAAATATCCGCTCTGAACAGACTGTTAGTGCCGAACGCCACAAAGTGTGATCCAAGCCCGTGCAAGATTAACAGAAGTTCGATGTCAGTGAGAAACTTCAATGAGCCACAAAGTTGAAATAGTGAATAGGTATCCTGGCCAGGCTGTCAGTTGCATACCTCGGCGAGCAGAATCTAGATGATGTCGTGCACAAGAGACAGAAAGGTAACTTGTCATAAAATTTATTATTCTATCAACGTACAGCCATGCCATCGTCATTCACCGAACCATATAGGCCTGTCAATCATTCTATGAGGATGGTACAGTACAAGAAAACCATGCATGGATCATCATGTGGATCACCATTGATTATAGTAGAAAGGAATGTGTGTCATTCCGAGGTGACCGCGAGATCCCGTGTCGTCTTACGAGTCGTCTCCCGTACATCTCCACTCGGAGCCCGAGATAAGTCGACCATTCTTATGACCCCATCCCAATTAACGTTAGTTACCGGCTGCGCCAAATAATCTCACACATCCTGACCACGAATATACATTCTTTGACGACGGGCCGCCGAAGATCATGATCTTCAGCTTGGCGACTGGCTGAGAGAGCGTCATAGAGTCATGATGGACCGCGACCAGCCACAGCATTTTCTGGAAAAATCAACTCTGTAGAGCCCCAACTCCTCCAAGGCGAGTGCAAATACCTGACCTGAACCCGATTCCAGTTTCCACTCTTGTTCTTCGGGAGATGAGGAGGCAAGGGAAAGAACTCGGACCAAACCCTCCAAGTTGACTTCAGATAGTCTGATGTACTACAACTCCTGGGGGTGCCCGAGAATGTGGTCCCCATATCAAAGCTCAAATGAGCACTCTGAAAGTTGGTCAGGGCATGCTGCCACAAACACATGCTACGAGGTTCTCGAGATCCATTGGTAATAACGTCCGCAGGAGAACGTCAACTTTGAGTGGAAGATTGTAATTCCAATCCTCACATATCTGACCCGGGTCATGAGACCTCGCGAACGCCGAGAACGCACGACAACCGTCAGAATCACGCTTGGTCGTGCTGAAAACGAAGCTTACCGTCACCGATGTAGTTTCGGTGAAGTACGAGTGATGGGATCGAGGGCGAATCTCTGGTACTTGGATGCGATGAATCGTTTCGTGAGAAGAGAGTAGATCGGGGTATAGTCATCAACACCTGCTTCGAAACGACATCGTAATCTGACTTCTGTCTGGAACGGAAGGTCGAAACGAGACAGGAGTAGGACAACTGTCGAGAATGGTGCAATCATTGAAAGAGGAGAGGGCTGAGAGAAACCGAGTTTCTCCGAGTCCTCGAAACACTGACCAGTGCCGCGAGCGCCAGGGAGAGCGTTCTCAAGATGCAAATGTATGAGGTCCTGCATGCGCCGCCTGAGCGCGACCTCGAATTCTGCAAGTGTCAGTTGAAAGGAAGGACCAAGATCGCGCAGCCTGAGGAATGTTAAACCACGAAATGCTGGAGATATCAGTGGGAACGCGTAATTCATCAACTTTAATTTGCGGAGGGCTGGTGTATCCTCGTTAAAGAGGGCTCCTGAGACCGGAGCGGATTCGCTAAGGTAGTTGGGCCTTTCCACTGAGATCCGTAAACTTTGCAGGTCGGAACCTATGCGGATCTCCAACGGCGCCGTCTTTGATCCGGAAAGCAACTCGTCTGTCCACTGTTGCGAAAACACAAACAGGAATGACCAGAGAGTTCGGACAGTTCAATGCAACATCCCGTCAACGGGGACAAACATGGGAAACGTTGACCCAGTCAGGTACGCGGTATCCTGAGTATCGGTTTTGTTGATGCTGACTGCGAGCGCAATGGATGAATATAACCCAAGAATCTCCGCTGCAAGGCGAGAAATGGGCAACAAGGTATTGTTCTGGGTGAGGAGGTTGGATAACACCGATGTCAACGCAGCAATCTCGTCGTCAAGACACGCCTGGACGCCAGAATCGTGAGCCTGATGCCAGTATGGGTGAAACTAGACTGTCTCCCGGTGCGACCGGTGGGGATGCCGAAACGCATCACTGGGATAACCCTGAAATCAGATGGGAATAGTTCGGAACTGAGTTTACCGCTCAGTACAAGCTGCCGGAACCCTATGCACACACCAAGACTTACAGTCTTTCGGATGGGCCTTGATACAGTGAATAGAACGAATCCAGGATAGAAACTGGACATGGCAGCTTCAAGCAAAGTCAACGGGACTAACCCTAGTCTAACAAATCAGTGCATACTGTAGATGGCACATGACCAGTCCAGCTATGAGGCAAACCGGTCACCAGACTAAGCTCAACTTCCCATCAGACATGATGGTGAGAGCGCGGAATATTGTTCAAACGTCACTTTAACCGTATCTGCTGGATTTTATGCGCTCTGCGGACAAACAATATCGCATGTCGTTACCACCGCCCTTCATGTCTGTACCACAGGGCAAGATCCCAGGAGAACTTCCAGGGCTCAAACCGAGCCGGGCGACGCCCAGTGTCTCCTCGAGAGCCGTAAAGACAACCTTTCTCGTGCTAGCAGCCCTCACGATCACGTTCTTCGCGAGAATCACTCATCAGCAGCTCTGGCACTGTAACCAGAACGCATCCCCCGCCGACACAGCCAACGGCGATTTATGTCCTCAAGCTCCTGAGCTAATTCCAGTGAAGAACAACGCATTATGGGAGACATTGACCGAAATCTACGGGACTGAGGCATTCCGATCAAAGGCAGTTGACTGGCTCTCTGGAGCAAT
>JBBPSX010000046.1:0-15177 GCA_038093815.1 Neoboletus cf. brunneissimus | reverse complement strand
GCAGTCCTCCCCGCCTCTTAGCAAATGCACACGTACCGGTTTTGTAGGTCTTCGTCAATGTAAGGCGGATGTATCGAGTGTGTGCGTAATTGGACGGTCTGCAAAGAGTACGGCAGATGAGCGTACGTTCGAAACGCTCCTTCCGTCCGTGTGCCGGAGAAACGGAACTCAAGCGCTCATGTTCCGGAGAAAGAAAGCCAGACAGCTCACCCGCTCGATGGTCCTGTTCGCCACCTTGGTGTCCGCAGCGGCGTACGCACAGGGAAGCGTGCTCAGAAGAGAGAGAGAAAGCGCTAGATAAAACGCGGCGAAGCACCGTGTCGCCGACAGCATGATGAAGCGACTAGCAGTGGTTCTTTTTTGTTGAGATCGTGAGTTGGAAAGAGCGAGCGTGAGCGTTGTTAACGGTTTAGAAAAGCTGGGGCCGCACAGGCGGTCGGGTTGGACGAGGAATGGGTTGGCGGAGAGGATTGACCGAATGGAGTCGGAAGACGTCGGTTTCCCACACACGTTGCACAAGAAATTCACTCCGTCAAGCTTGTTCACACTATTCAGTCGTGTAGAGTTAAAAGGCTCGCCCAGTAACTAATCGACATCTTTCAACAGGTCAAGTCCGCGTGGTAGCGGCGTTGATCATTATAGCGACAGCAGGATCTGGCGTTCGACAAAACTGTAACATGTCGTACGTGTAAAGCTGGACTCATGCCGGTAGTTCAAACTTCTGCCCTTGCAATACTCTGCACCGCCGAGAACACGCACACGGAAATGACACGCCATGAGTACAGATCAAGAGAGACGGTGGGAGACGCACTTTGTGAAATAAACGTAAAAGAAGTCGAGGTATAGCCCTGTCTGCACCAGTCCGGCTACCACAGCTATGGGATCTACCACATCTTCCGAAAAGTATCTGCAACGCCAAAGACGCATGGGACTGAGCACCACTTTCACGTGCCCACACGACGTCACGTACCTATATATCCAGTTTGGAATGTACAATGCCCTGTAAATACCCAGTGCGGCAAGATAATGCGTCGTAATCGTCTCCGCCTCGCCTGTCCGCTGGAGCATAAACAGCTGCGGGAAAATAGCGACCGACTCGAGATATATGGAGAAGGCCCACATTATCTCAGATGCGGTGAAGCGGTAATTGAATATGAGGGCAAGGAAAAGACAGGGTCCAAGCAGGTACTCGATCTTGAACGTGTCAATGGATGGGTCATGGGTAGGCCTACAACACGGTGTGTATGTCGTCAGCGCGTGCCACACAGGAACACATGCATGGCTAACCGGAAGCGGGATTTCATGAGATAGAGAATGTAACAGCTGCTAGCGATGAAGAAGATCTTCATGAAAAAGTTGTATACCGAGATCCAGCGGAAGAAGAGGTCAATGTAGCGTGTGAGGAAGACGAGTACATAGAGTGCCTGTGTCTTGAACGAAATGCCTGGATAGGTGGTGTCAGTGCCCGTCTCCGCGCACGCGCACACGGAGAGACGTACCACGGCACGACCTGGTCGTCTGTATCTTGTGCACAAGGATGAATATGGAGGCCAAGTGGGCCAAATCCCCTGTCAGTGCAAGTCAGCGGGTCAACAGGGTCACTGGGTGTGCACGGACCAAACAACCGGAAGATATTCATGGCTGAGCGCGCAGGGGACGTTGAAGGCGACGAGCGAGTTCTCCAGCGACAGAAAGGCGAACAACGGGTTTACAGAGAAAGCAGCTGGTCCGCAACGAAAACGACGTGTCCGCACTCAAAACAGGAACCGATGATGTAATGCTCTCCCACGCTTCCTCCTCTCCCTCCCCCACGTCCACGGTGAGTCCAATCGTTCTGCACTGCATGCGACGATGTCCTAGTAAAAGGGTCGATTTCCCGACGGTCCTCTGTGCCCACGCTGTCCACGAACCCATTCAAAGTGTCTGATGCCCGATGCACGGCCAAGATCACGCTGTGTCGTTGTTAAGGCCAGACCGACATGCACGACTCTCACATGACTAGCGTGGCTTCGAGCACAAGAGCCCGCTGGCAAAGGCAGAGCCATTATTTTTACGCGTTCACTAGCCGAGCCCGCGCAGACCAGATACCCTCTGCCGTGGGCGGTCACTAGACGTGGTTCTTCTTACAAACGCTACAATGCGCTGTCCACGGATGGCGGTGCGCGCCAATAGCGTCCACGCAAGAGAACACCGCGTTTCGGACGCGTGGTTGCGTGCGTACATATGCAGGAGCGTGGGTGGCACTGAATTGGGCTCCAGTTGGACTCTGTCGAGGATATGAGATCATGTTGGCTGTCTCGTGCAGCTCTGAGCTTCTCAACTCTTCTCGTCGTGCATGTACGGAATGCTGACTGGTTTTCGTTTGGCAGATGTCTGACACGCTCTTTCAACTCGCGTGTTGGACTTACCTCCCAGACTTTGCAACTCGCCAAGTGCTCTCTGTGATCCACCAACTTTCGCAGAGGGTATTCAATATATCATCCCCGCCTCCGCGATCGCCCGCTTATATTCGCCACTACCGATACACCTATGCTGCCGTTGTACTCTGTTATCTGACATACAACTTCATTGATGCCTCAAGTGGACTTCCAAAGAACTTTTATGAACTCCTTGGGGTCAACCCACGTTCGGACGAGGGTGCGCTCAAGGCTGCCTTTAGAGCATTTGCAAAAAAGAATCATCCGGATCGGATTGGCCCGGAAGGAGAGGCACTTTTCATTACTGTGCGAGATGCATTTGAGGCACTTAAAGACCCTGTTGTTCGGTTTGCCTATGATAGGTGAGTGGTGTGCGGCGAAGTGCGGGTTGTGTGAACTGAAGGCTGATGTTGTATCAAAGGTTTGGACCGGATGTGCTGCGCTGGCAGGACTGCACAACGATGAAGGACTACCTGAGACGGGGTCTGACGAATTGGTTCCCGCGCCATATCATCACTGGCATAGTACTTTTTTTGTTCTCCGTGGTGGGCAAGCAGAACCCGGTTGCCGCTGTGTGTATCTGCTCATTCAATGGACTGGACCAATCTGATAGTGGAATACAGTGGCGGTATCTGCTGTTCATCGGGATGTTCGCACTTGAGTTGTATCTGATCGTCGCTCCCTCGTCAGCACCATCTGGAGTTTCCGTGTACACCTTCGTTGACCAGTTACCACCGCAGTGGACGCTATTCGAGAGCGTGTTTCCACAGCGTGTAGCATACCAGCATATTCTGTTTTTGCATCAGGTGTTCCTGTTCGTGTCGGTTGCAGTGTCGAGGGTGGCCCCTGTCTTGTTTGCTGGCATGATGCAGGTCGATGGAGAGATGGAGGGGGGCGTCGTGAGAGCAATGGGAGGAAGGATCGAGGAGCTGACCAAAGGCGTCGAGAGAGAATGTGAGCACACGTGTACTTGCCATGCCGATCCTGCGCTGATAGCTGCCAGTATGCACGATGCTGAACACCGAGTTGCATGCTATTCACGGTGAGCCCGGGCCGAGTGCGTCCCCCACACAGATGGGGGGAGTGGACGAGTTCCGGATGGAGGTGTTGATGCGGGAGATGGAGGACATGGTGGTCGAGAAGAGGCTGAAGAGCGAGGTGGGTCCGATGCGGAGTGCATGGGACAAGGCAGTCGGGAGAACACACGACGCTCGTGCACGGTCCATGTCTTTGTAAGCAGGCATCACATCATGCACCTTATAACAAATTCACGTCACCATGCGGATGCCTTGCGGAGTCGGCGTCCGTTGCTGATTGGCTGCCGAGTCGCCGTGATTCCATCTTATCTTTGATCCTCCCAAGATCCGTGGCTCCCGATATAGATATGTGCAGCACGTGCCAGGGTAGATTCAGGTTCTTTGCAAAGAGGGTGTATTTCAGCTCAGTCTCCTCTCTCTTCTGCCTTGCTCTGTTGCACCATGTCTCACCTCAATGTTGTGACAGAAGCTGAGTCTTCCACAACCCGCCAGAGAGTGAGGCTCACAAAGGAGGGCTCTGCTTTCTTGTTAAGCACGTCTCTTCCCCTCTCTCTTGCCCCTCTGCTCATTCAGGGATGATCAGATTATGCCAGCACAGTCAATTCCTACCCACTCAAAACTGAAAAACTGGCCATCCTCGCCAGTCTCCGCGCCATCCCCGGCAACGAAGCATTCACTATCGAGAAGCTCAACAGCTGGCTCTGGCGCCATCGTAAATCATCACGTACGTGACTTTCCAGCTCCAGCCACCCCCATTCAACTCACATCTCCGCATATACAGGTGACCCCCATCAACCCGTCTTGCTCGACGATGAGACTATTCGTGAGTTCATCCACGCGCATACATTCACGCGACTCGTTGTAACGCCTTTGTCGACAGTTTTTCCCAAGCTTACCCCAGTGCACCTCCAGCAGCTCCGGGTGCTATACAAGAAACGAGTTGATCCCTCAGATGGCATCATCACATTTTGGGCAAACCGTATTCATGCAGACAGAGCAGAAGTAGCTGCTTGGATTCAGTACCAGCAAGAAAAAGCAAAACAAAATGAGGTCGGCGCGACCCCGGAGTCGCCTGATGTACCGCTACGAGAACTCGTGGGGGACTCGGTTAGTAGTGCGAGTGTCTCACCCACCACATCCGAGTTCCCTCGCCCCCATTTGCCAACTCCGGCAATGTCACTTTCTCCGTCAATATCTCCCCGAACGAGATTGCCGTCATTACCACCCATAGCCGTCAAGGTCGAAGAGACCCGACAGTGTGTATCGCCTGTGTCGTCACTGGGCAATTCTTCCTTCCAGTCGAGACCGGCGGCATCCTATGTCCACTCGAACGAGCCCCATTCCGCACCCGAGGGACAAACACCGTTGTCAAGACTCCGACAAGTGGTGCGTTGATTCAATACGAGGTTCCCGCGTCTCTCTGAACACTCGATCTTCAGCTGGCGCAACGGGCAAAACCATCCCCCGTTGCGGTATCCGTTCCCAACGCCCTGTTTCGCGTCCGCGAGAAAGCATCTTGGCGAGATTCGAACACGATGTTAGCAGCAACGATCAGAGACAGCCTTCGACGCGACGCAACTCCCAGCGAGCAACCACCCAGGACAGCGGGCGAATTCGCAGAAAAGTTCCAAGGGGTCGAGAATATGATTGACGCGTTTATGAAAAAGTATGACAGTGGTCAACTGGTACGGCTGGGTTGGGATTCGAGTGAGTCGCTTCTTTAGTGGGTTCAAAGGCAGCGCGATGCTCATGTTTCCCAGGCCTCAGCAAAGCCGCATCGTGATTGTTTCCACAACACACGCTGTTCATGCTCGATCATATCCCACTATGCTGTATTTTTACATGTTCATAGACGTTTCCATGAATATACAAGTATAATGACACGAACAAGGTTGCTACCATCCAGAGTCGGAAACCGGATATTGCCGATATAGGTGGACAATGGAATGGATGGATTATTGATATGTCTACTCTTGACGTCGATAGTCGACACCCTCCTTCGTCCCCAACCACCATGGCAGACAGCAACGTCGCCGTTTCCCCCTACCCCGCCCACATTTCTAAACAGCCCGATGTTCCACTTTCAGCCTCCCCCACCCCCTCTACCTCCCTCCGCATCCTTTCAGAATACCATAGAGGCTCTATATCCACTACTCGGACGTCCCTGACGGAGGGTAGTATTCAGGATGTCGACGAGCCTCTCATTCCACTACCGAGAGTCATCTCCCGCCCAAGAGCAAGCTACAAGCTTGCCGACTTCATCATACAAAGGACCCTGGGTACCGGAAGCTTTGGGCGAGTACATTTAGGTCAGTTCTTTGTTCTAAAGTAAAAAGAGTTCCATGTCGTTTCGGTTTCGGTTTCACTCATTTCATCCGCTGCTTTCTGCCTTTCAACTCGCTCTCTATTCCCGTCTTCTCACCACGTCATTCTTCTTACCGTTGCAGTGCGAAGCAAGCATAACCTTCGTTTTTATGCAATCAAAGTCTTGAGCAAAGATAAGATTGTAAAGACAAAGCAAGTCGAACATACCAACAATGAAAAGACGATTCTAGAGGCTATCCAACATCCTTTCATCATCAACCTCTGGGGTGCGTTTCAAGATGACTCCAATCTGTACATGGTCATGGACTATGTACCTGGAGGAGAACTTTTTACCCTCTTGAGGAGGTCGAATGTCCGTCCCCCTTTGTTTCCTCTTTCTCTTGGTTGACACAGATTCGTCAGAGGTTCCCTGATCCAGTAGCGAAGTTTTACGCGGCAGAAGTGGCCCTTGCCCTCAATCACTTACACTCCCTTGATATCGTCTACCGTGACCTCAAACCTGAGAATATTCTGCTCAACCACGACGGTCATATCAAAATAGCCGATTTTGGCTTCTCGAAGCGTTGTTCTTCCGTGACGTGGACGTTGTGCGGAACGCCTGACTACCTTGCTCCTGAAGTATGTTTTCTCTGCAGTCGGTCGATTGCATAGTAACTTGACATGAATCTAGATCGTCGGGCAGCAGAGATATAACAAGAGTGTAGATTGGTACGCCCTTGGTGTGCTCATTTTTGAAATGCTCTCCGGTCTTCCTCCATACCACCATCCGGACCAGAATACTGTGTCCTTGTACGAGAAAATCTCGCGCGGGCCAACGTTTATACGGTGGCCCCCTTTCCAGGTCAACGCCACTGACCTCATTCTCAAGCTCATGGAGGGCGATCCATCACGACGGTACGGCAACTTGCGGCACGGTGCCGGGGATGTATTTGCACACCCCTGGTTCTCCGAAGTCGATTGGGTCAAGCTCAGGAATAGGGAGATTTCTGCACCGTACCTGCCCAAGATTAGTGGGGATGGAGATGCGAGCGCGTGAGTGTCATCCAACTAACATGTCTATTATTGATTGTAAATCGCTTGCGTAGATTCGAAAAGTATCCAGAGGACAATGCATCGGCGATGTATGGTCGACCTGCACAGGATCCCTGGGGAAGCTGTTTCCCCAACTTTGAATATACATCTGTACACGGCACTTCTTGACTCTTGTTAAATCGTTCCATCGTTGTTGTTCTTTTCGGTCTTGGCATGATACGTATGTGCTCTAGTGACACTTTCATACCCGCAACCCCCCTGTTGATATCATGGTCATCATGAATACGTCGTTGTAAGCTTTGCATCTTGGCGCGGCTTCTTATCAGTTTTCTTTTCATTGCCTTTTTCTTATTTAGTTGTTCTGTTGTTGTTCTGTCCTGTACGTTGCATTGTCGAAACCATTTCGCAGGCACTGCCAGTGTTTGATAGGACGGCTGTTTGTCCGGGACAAACAAGGAACATCATGTCGCAAAAATATGGGCGAGGGAGCCAGCGCTGCACGCGGTTCACCCACAACGACGGACACCGTCCAGGGGCTTCACATCTCTCTGCGACATTCGACGACGACGACGTCCACATTCGCTGCTCGTCTTGAAATCTTGCAAAACCGTCCCGGATCCGTCGAGATCGCCCTTTTTTTTCGGCTCGGAGGAGCTTGGCTGCGCACCACCCTTTTTTCCGCTCGTTTCTCCCGAGGACCGGGGGTTTGTGCGTGTGTGTTGGAGCAGAGGGGCTTGGAAGGACAAGGACGTTGCCAGGGTGTGGGTTATCCTGGGTTTTTTTTGGTGTTGTGGTGGTGACATTGATTGGAGGGATCGTGCGGTATGACGAAGAAGCACACCAAGGCTGCACGTACGGTCGAAAGAGGCGTGGGTGAGGCTCAATCTTGCGATGTCAACGTGTCCGAAGAGCAAATTACACGTGAGCGTACGCGGATGCTCGTCGAGCGGCAGGCCGAATTGGATGGCGTGTTAGATAGACATGACGACATGGTACGTGTCCTTCTTTGATGCGTATGACTGGCTGAGGTATTCACATGTGGCTTGTTTTGCGATGGTGAACGCAGGTCCGCGAGGTGTTTCATCTTGAGCAGTTTGTGACGTTGCTCGAGTACGACCCCAAGGTAGGCTCCATGGGTTGTGCGTCCCGTCGATGGACTCACGCATGCGTATAGGTAGCAAAGAAAGACGATTCAATAGTGTTTCAGGAGGTATGTGACGTTGGTGATTGTGCTTTTGGTCATGGGCTCAACACGTATTTATTCCCTAGTACAAGGCGAAATATGACCTTCTCGAACGTGCCGCTACTGCCGCGGGCCCATCGCGGTCTACACGCCGTGCACACACCCAACGTGTCCTCGATCTGAAGCTGTCGTCTCCTGTCAAGAGCGGCCCTGGTGCCTCGACAAAGACGGACCTGCGTCGCGTGCCACCCCCCGAAATACAGCCAACCACTGCCCTATCTTCGAAGGCCAAAGGAAAACAAAAGGCGGTCGACCCACCTATGGACGATGCGAGCGTGAGTATATCCGCGCCGAACGGAACGACCAAGTCTCGCTCTCGACCACGCGCGCTTGGGCCGAATCAGCTAGAGCCCGAGCCGCCATCCACCTCGGCGCCTCGAACACGTAAGCGCGCGAGTACCTTGGCGTCGTCGCCGCCTTCTTCCCCTATTCTGAAAAAGAAACGCAAGTCTGTGGTGGGGCTGGATGAGAGCATGACAAGTGTCATACCTCCCCGTCGGTCAGGACGTCTCGAGGGACCGAGCAGACCCCCCGAACCACGCCTCGTGGCGCATCCTTCCAAAAATTCGTTCTCACATGTTCCTGACGAAACACCCTCTATTTCACGTACGTCTTCCATCAAACGTGTTCGACTGATCGTCCGCAAGCCTCCCCCGTCCTACACGAACCCACGCCAAAAGCCGCCACCGCAGAAGTTCGCATCAAACCTTACCAATTTTCTGTCATCATACATGTCACTGGGCGAGCAAGAGCAAGCACTTGAGACCCTTGAGGCACTCGCACAACAGGAGGCGGCGTTGCGAGAGAGGATCGAGAGGTTGCATAAACAGGGGCGGTTCGTGCCCTTTTTGTATGGCGAGTCGTTCAAGGAATTGGCGTCAGGGAAAGCGATGCCTGTGCCTGTGCCGGCGATCACGGGGAACTCGAATGTACGGGACCCGAGGCGGTCCAAGGACGCGTGGGAGCATATTGTTGAGACGATCGTGCATAGGGGTCGACATAGCGGAGGGGGAAGCGGTTTCCTCATTCGAGGGCGACAGGTAGCTGCGCAAGTGGCGAATCGGATACAGGTGTATTGGGATCAGTCGGTAGTAAGGGAAGACAAGGCGAGGGCACAGGAGGAGAAGCGGGTGAGAGCGCTCGCGAAGGCGACGGTCAAGATGGTGGTCATGGAGTGGAAGAAGGCTGTCTTTGTGAGTCTTGTTCCTTCTCAGCTGGGGTTGTTGCCTCTGTTCGGGGTCAGTATTGATGGTTTTGGTAGTATGTGCGAGAACAAGAGCGGCAACGAGCAGAGGCAGAAGAAATGCGTCGGGGCCATGAGCACCTCGATGCAATTTTGGATCAGTCAGGGCAGATATTGGAGACGCAGCAGGTCGATCTTTCTAGGGGCGACCTGTCGCGGTCGAGGAGTCGTTCGAGCAGCGTGTCAGCGGGGGGGTGGGAGCAGGAGTCGGCAAGGTCGAGCGAGGGCGAGGAGGAACACGATGGAGAGGAGAACGAACACGAGGAGGGGTCTGGTACGGAGAGTGCGGAGGAGTTTGCTGGTCTAGGGATATTGGAGGATGCCGATCACGAGCACGATCCCGGTGCCAATGAGAACGAGGACGGTGGAGGGCAAGACGGGAGCGACGAAGAGAGCAGTGACGAGGATGATGATGAAGAGACGACGCATGCCTTGCTGGGGCTAACACGCCCCAGAAAGAACGTTGTACCCGATCCTCCTCCGCGCGATGGAGCGGATGCGAATGTGGTGATGGAATCGGAAGCGCGAGCGCGCTCCCCGTCCGAGTTTAGTATAGACCAGGACGCTGCGACGTTGGCCAAGAGGTCGGTGATGTTCGAGGACGCGGTGGCATCGCCGAGCGTGCCTTCGGATATGGACTCGATCGCGCGTACGCCGACGTTGGGTGATGCGCCTTCACCGGCGCTGGAGGGCTTTTATGATTTCCCGATGCGAGACGATCAGTCCCCTGCGTCGAGCGTCATCGATCATGACCCTGTCAAGGACGACGATGGTTCGGTTGTGATGTCCAATGGGCAGGTGGCCCATGCCATCACGGCTGCTGAATCGGAGGAGACGGACACGACTTTGGACGCGAAACATGGCATGGTTGATGCGAAGGGGGACCAAACCATGGACGGTGACGCGCCGCCACCTCCTCCCGAGTGTGTTGTCGACTACGCCGTCTCTTCGCAGGTGCAGCAGGCAGAGGCAGAGGTGGATGTGCCGATGGAGGATGCCCAGGACGATGAATTCGCCCGGATCCCAGAGTATCTCAAGCCGTTCGCCGTTGCACCCATTGACTGGTCCCCCGACGACAAAATCAAACCACCGTTACTTCTCCGCGGGGTGCTCCGCCCATACCAACAGAGTGGATTGGAGTGGCTAGCCTCGTTGCATTCTAATAATTTGAATGGTATTTTGGCGGACGAGATGGGACTTGGGTACGTGTGGTAAAGGACGAAGGGAGATATGCGCTATTAACCAATTTCTCTTGGGATTAGGAAAACGATTCAAACGATTGCGTTACTTGGGCATTTGGCGTGTGATCGGGGGATATGGGGACCGCATCTTATCGTATGTCTTGATTTTTTTGGAACGTCTTCGGTTGATGAATCTCACAATGGACGGTCATCTAGATCGTTCCAACGAGTGTGCTGCTTAACTGGGAAATGGAGTTCAAAAAGTTTCTCCCCGGTTTCAAGATTCTGAGTTATCACGGGAGCACCAAACGCCGGAAAGAACTGAGACAGGGATGGTACAATAAGCACCACTTCAATGTTTGCATCACCTCGTACACGCTTGCGAGTCGGGACGCACACATTTTCAAACGCAAGATGTGGTACTACATGATCCTCGACGAGGCTCACATGATTAAAAATTTTAGGTCTCAGCGGTGGAATATCCTTCTCATGTTTCGCTCCTTTCGGCGGTTGCTCCTTACAGGAACGCCATTGCAGAATAATTTGACGGAACTATGGGCCCTCTTACAGTTCTTGATGTCTGGCACCAACTTTGCCAACTTGAAGGAGTTTGGAGAATGGTTCTCGAGTGCGTTTTCTCGTTTATTTACTCGTTGCGCTGAGATTCGGAGGGATTCTTACGTCTTGCGTTGCCTAGATCCGTTGGAGAAAGCAATCGAAATGGGCACCATGCTAGACGACGAGAACTTGCAACGTGTATCAAAGCTACACACCGTGTTGCGGCCGTACCTCCTCCGTCGACTGAAGCGGGACGTTGAAAAGGAGCTTCCAAGCAAATACGAGCACCTCGTCCTTTGTCCACTTTCCAAGAGGCAACGTTTCCTGTACGACGAGTTCATGTCGCGTGCACATACTCGTGAAGCGCTCGAGTCGGGCGTCTACCAAAAAATTGCCAACGTCCTGATGCAACTTCGCAAAGTGTGCAATCATCCAGATCTATTTGAGGTCCGACCCGTCGTCACCTCGTTTGCCGTGATGCGTTCTGCGATCGCCGACTTTGAGATCAAGGAACTCCTCGTCCGACGGGAGTTGCTCAGGGTGGAAGACGAGGAGCGGGTCAATCTTGACTTGTTTGGACTGCGATTCATCGACCAGCAAAACGTACCCCTCATGTCTGCGCTGGAGACGCACCGTTTGGATGCTACACATCGACTACCGCTCATATCTGAAATGCCTGGGGAACCACCGCCGAAGGATACGCGAACCATTGCAGGCTATCGTGCATGGCGCAGTTATCAACAGCGTGTGCAGAAAGTTGCTCGGTGGGCGCAGATAGGTTACGTCAACCGTTTACGGTGTGCTCGGACGCCGGTGTACGGGCAGGAACTGTTGAGAACCGTCCAAGGCTGTCATCGCACTGTCTTGCCGCTATCCGTTATCGATATGAAGGCCGCGTACTTGGACACGGTGACCACTGCGAACGCCATGGTGAAATCGTACGAGGAACGCGTGGAGGAAGTGTCGGGCGTCATTGACAAGTTCGCGTTTGCTACCCCTGCGGTTATTGCGCTGGATCTTCCCCGCCTGGCGCTCACTGGGTGCAAGGAGGCGATCATGTCCTGTCCGCCCACGTTCGACAACGTCTTGCACCGTACCAGTGTCAAGCTTCAGATTGCGTTTCCTGACCCGTCGTTGTTGCAATATGACTGTGGCAAGCTCCAGCAGCTTAGTCGATTACTGCGGCAAAGAAAGGCAGAGGGTCACCGAATATTGATCTTCACCCAAATGACGCGGGTGTTGGATATCCTCGAGATATTCCTCAACTTCCACGGGTATCTCTATCTCAGACTGGACGGCGCGACGAAGATCGAGGATAGGCAGTACATCACGGAGCGGTTCAATGCAGATGCGAGGATTTTTTGTTTCATCTCTTCTTCTCGGTCTGGTGGTGTCGGTATCAAGTACGTCCTTTCCGTGTTCTCATGTTCCTTTACTTGGGGTACTGAATGGATTGTAGTTTGACTGGTGCGGATACGGTCATATTCTATGACAGCGATTTTAATCCTCAGATGGATAGACAGTGCGAGGACCGGTAAGGAATTTCGTTCTTGGCGCGGATATGCCTCATGACCCTTCTTAGTGCCCACCGCATCGGACAGATTCGCGACGTACACATTTACCGATTCATATCCTCACACACGGTGGAGGAAGCGATGCTCATGAAGGCAAATCAAAAGCGTTCGTTGGATGATATCGTTATCCAGAAGGGGGAGTTCGACTGGCGGACGTTGTTCGAGGATGATGGCGCATTGACAAGGGCGCTCGGAGAATTTGAGGATTCTGAGGATGCACAGGCTGCTGTCATCGCAGCGAGGGAAGAAGACGTGCTCGAGGGTGCTGATCAAGCTGACTTTGGTGCTGAAGAAATAGCAGAGCCGCACGGGGAGACTGAAGGTGGTGTGCAAGTCGAAGGAGAGGCGGAAGGAGAAGAAGGCGAGCACGATCACGGCGGGGAAGATGGCGATGGCGGGAGCGTGTCGGACTATATGATCCACTTCGTGCGGACGGACTGGGATTTCTTCCGAGATTGGCGGCTGTAGCGTTATTGGTTTACTACTGTCTGCCTTATTTCTTGCGATTTTTTTTGCCCCACTCTATGTGTTTGAGCGCTCGATCGTTCGACGGTTGGACGTAAGACATCTAGGTTAAATATTCTATCGCTACGTTATGCCTTGTATGTACGTATAGATTTAAAAGCCTAAACGGTGGGGTGCGACGGCTCTCCAGGGACAGCGGTCGCAAACAAGGCAACGGAGTGAGGTCCTAATAACCGAATACAATACAGCGGACACAATATACGAGACATGATCGGGCCGGATCAGCGCGACGAGACAAACTAAATAGAACAATTAAGAGCTAGCAATGCATCAGTAGGAACAAGATCAAAGACAAGTAACGAAGGCAATAGACATGGTACCTGACAGCGATACGAGTGGATCCGAGTCGATGATAGGCTTGCTCCAACAAGTGAACTCGATATTCAAATCTGAGGTAGGCCACCTCACGCGGGACCATTGAAATGATTAATAATCGCCGTGGTCGAGCCCTCACAAAGTTATGTAACTAAACCCATAATTTCCTATTTCGCTACCATGTTTGTGATCGGGTGGCAGGGTCGAGTTGTTAAGCTCACCCGGCTTGCAGCTGAGCATGCTCGTTGAACGTCGCTTCCTTGCCTCAGACTGTTACGCATCGGACAGTCCCCCGCGACCACGATTCTGCTTTTGCAAGATGTCTTCAGGTGATGTCAACGCTGCAATAGCCCCTGTGTATGCGGCTGCCGTTCGCGACGTGCGCAACCATAACGGTATGATCCACCGACGCAGCGTTTTGCACGGTGCTGATACGACCGCCAGTCGCATGTCTTACTTTTCTGGCCTGGCACTGCTTTCTAACGTTTGACAAGGATATTCAATATATTTGGACGTACGCATCGAGTTCGCTTGTCATCCAGGTCGGCTTTCTGACACCATGTCTTTAACACCTACAGTATGCGGAATAAAAACCCCTTGAAGTGGGTATACTTCTTCCTTCGCTATGTTGTAATAATCGCATGCGTGTGAGTGCATTGTAACGGATCCCACACCCATCTCGTCGAGACTCACTGATTTCAACCTAGATTGCATACCTGGTTGATCGGACAATTGATAGATGGCAGTAACCCCCCCACGCTCTGCACCATATGGCACATCTATGTCTCAGGTTTCGCACAAACCCTTGGAACTTTGCTGGAGCTTGTTTTGGCCTCTCGCGGTAAGTCTAACGTGACTTCTCCTTTGTAAGATGCAATTCGGCTGGACAAGGCCCACAGTATTTGCTCTATATAACCGATCCGGAAAGGTAGCCTTCGTACTGTCGAGTTTGATCTTGATAGAACTTGCGGGGACGATAAGAATGCTATGGTTGCAGAGAGAGTTGGCCTTCTACCAGACGTGCCTTCTAACACAAATGACCAAGAATGCCAGGTATCAAAAGTGAGTCCTTGCTCCGCTGTTTGCTGCGAGTGCGTACAATCAGCAAGCCCACTTAGCATAGTAGTGTTCACCGTCCACTGCGTACTTGTCGGCCTGACGTTGTTCAAGTACTTCCTTGCTTTCAGGGCAGGTTGGAACAGGACCCCACTCGTATCGCTCGTGGTTCGTGATAGCGGCACGATGTATGCTACGGTTGCTTGTGAGTAGATGTCACAAGCGACAGTTGGATCAGTCATCTCAATACTGATTTGATGAGCCAGTCATATTCTTGTCACTGGTCATCGTATATGGTTTGAGGAACGAGCGAGAAACTGCCATCTTTTTGTTCGTGTTCCTCGTTTGGCGTCAAGTGTTGCTGGTGCTTAGCATTTTCTTTCTCTTTTCTTTTCCGCAATTTAGCTGGGTCGTATCTCTGTTCAGCATCTCAGTACGATCCCGTTTAGTCTTTGGAATGTGCTCATTCGTAACATTGCATCTAGGGGTGTCGCATGATATTAAGTATGGAGCGCTTTGCTAGAAGGGAGATATCGATAGATTATCCCCAGGCGATCTTCACCAGCCAAATTACCATGGCAACCATTGAGTCCGCGTAGTCAAGCCTTCAGGGTCGACCCGCTTCCTAGCCTTATTGTCCTGGTGGTTATTTGGTATAGAATGACCAAGAG
>JBBPSX010000045.1:3563-14211 GCA_038093815.1 Neoboletus cf. brunneissimus | reverse complement strand
AGCACTTAGTTGTGAGGTAGCAGCAGGGGGACCAATTACTGGAAAACTTGCTAGTGATTGAATGAGAAGTCCAAGTGTCTTGAGCTGATCCGGCGTTGCCCGCCCGGAAGCAGCTAGTTGTAACAGATTGGCAAGGGTTGGATTTGACGTCGCTGCAACATTAACCTGAGAGATCAAGCCAGGGGGTAGGGTTAAGGTAGACGACAAAGATGACAATAGTGTACTAGATTCCCCAGCAGATGCGGGTGAAGACAGGGTCTGTGGTTGGTGGACTGCTTGCGACGGTGGATTCCCTGGCGTTGACTGGTATACAAAGGTTGTTGGTTGGGGCAGAGACACGGGAACCGGGCGATAGTGTATTTCGAACACCGTTGTATCCATAAAGAAGTGGGGGCCGATTTGGAGTGTGCATCTGCCGCGGTTATAGATCGTGTGTGGGGGTGGCACGACGTCAGGTTGTTTCCCTCCTCTTCCGCGGCTCGAGAACTTTGGAAACATTGTACGAAGCCATTTATCCCTCGCTGCGATGATGATAGTGAGCGAAGGTCATGCTCTAGCGACTGGTTGATCTAACATTGTTTCAGTGACTGCAAAATTACGAAGCTGGGCAAGGTCAGGCGGGCCACACATAGATCTATAAATGACTGCTTGCCTTTCCGCAGGGGATTTAAGATCAGAGTGTTCACTGTCGCTGCCATCGACCTCCCAGTCCGGAGCGTCGCCAACGGGTAGTTTCAACGCTTGACTGCGAATCATAAGGTGTTTTGTTTGGCCCTGTTGTCTAACACCCTCTGGAACAAGTCGAGCCTAGCGTACACCTGAAATCTCCTGAGCATCCATCACTTGCAAAACATGAGCACGCGTGTTCGTGAGTATTTCTGGTCTGTATTCTGTACAATCAGGTGTACAACATAACACACAGAAAAAGGCGGTACCGTGTTCCGTCCAGTTACTAAGGCACGGCCCCGCGCCGCCGAGAGCACTTCAAGACACCCTTCGGTATCGCAGGACAATTATGTCTCGCATCCCCCACCCGAGGCACATAAGACCCCGTATTCAGTTCCTCCAAAGGGCCATCCTGTCGTCGTTATCTCCCCACCGTCCACGGCATTTTCGCTGGAGGGGAGCATTGACCATGCAGTTCCTGCTGCTATTGCAAATACTACCAAGCAGGGTGTCCCGATTATTGTGTCCTCTTCTCGAGCTACTCCTCTTGCACAAGCAGCTGAATCTCGACATCCGCCTACTGTCGAGGAAATCGTTGCGTCTGCGGGTCCTTCCCATGCCGAGGTTCCGATCGTTGAACAAATTCCTCACCATCAAAGTAAAGGGTCTGAGTCGTTGGCTACCATTTTTCTAAAGAAGCCTAAAAAGGTGCGGCGACCCACGACTCCAGCGTTCGATGCAGATGCAGACCCTGGCGAGGATCTGGATCCGACGTCCGTCACTATGGCTGCCTTATGCGAAGATACGGGCCAGGGCCGCGTAAGCAGCAAAGTAACCCAAGTTTTGGACAACCATCATGCCTGGAAGAAGTCTAATAAAGAGAAAAGGGGGAGGATGCGGATGTTGATGGAGGCAAAAAAGTATGGGAGAAGTGAGGGCGGCGATACCGCACAAGTGAGACATCCAGAAGCTAAATCAGAACTGAACCCAGCTGTCGATGCAACGCCTGGGTTGCCATCTGTGCAGCCGGACTCTGGAAATCTCTCCGCCGTTGAGGATACCTCCGGGCAAGGCTTCGACTATTCCCAACACGTCTCCACTAGTCGATACAATGTTCAAGTCCGAATCGGTCCCAATGGAGAGACCATTGTCGATGAAGAGTCTTTGTTTGTTGATCGTCATGCTGAAGCAGATCCCACGGAGTACACCCATGTTGAGGAGTCTGATGTCACAAAGTTTGTCAATTCCGCTACATATGCAAAGCGCTTCCGCGGATCGCGCTGGAATGCAGAGGAAACCGAGTTATTCTACGATGTAAGCTGGTTATGTGTGGCTACCTGCGCTGAAATTGACCCTTTCCAGGCTCTGTCACAGTTCGGTGAGAATTATGAGCTCATTTCATACGTGCTGCCTGGTCGGGATCGTAAAGCGTGTAAAAACAAATTTAAATCCGAAGACAAAAAAAATCCTCAACGGATAAATTACTGTTTGAATATTCGCAAGCCATACGGTTTGTACCTACTTTTGAAGGTCACTTGTCCCCCTACTTATGCCCAAACTCAGACATGCAAACTCTGTCCCGTATGACCAGGAAGGACTTCAGTGGCCCTACCCCTGAGATACGAGCCCCAGCGGCGTTGTCATTGGCAGAGGCACCAAACAATTCAAAAACCGACCAACCTCCAGCTCCAGGACGGTTCGTGGGTTCATCATCGGCTGCCACTGAGCATGTTGAAGAGGTGGTCGGAGACATTTCTAGTTTTGATCCGGAGTGAATAATATCAATTATTGCTAGAAAGATAACCTCTGTTCTGATCATTGTCTTAGACGCACGCCTCTAAGCCGGGATAGCTCAGCTGGGAGAGCAACAGACTGAAGGCATGGTCGTTTTCTGGAGGTCCCGTGTTCAATCCACGGTCCTGGCATTTAATTTTTTGCCAAGATGACATGCTGGATGGGCTCAATTGTGCGACGAGCAATTAAATTTGCGTGGATTTTACCAACATACTTTGTCGTTTCGAGGACAAAATCATCCTAGGTGGTGCTTTTATCGCAGTGGGGTACGTCCTCTGCTCTCCACGAGCTGGAAATCCGCTTGCTTAGTGACTAGCCTCGGGTAAGTGGAACGGAATCACATCGGGGCTGGTCCAGCTTCGTGAAGTTCGGTGGAAGCGTCTGATACCTCACGTGACAAATGTGTCGTCCTATTTCAATGTGGTACTGTGTTATCCCATACTTCCAGATAACCCCATCAGCAGAACCACGTCAACCATCCCAAACATCGTCCCGACAAACATGGCCCCACGCCGCTCCACTGTACCCGAGGAGAGCATGCCTCCACCCAGCCGGCCGCCGAGTCCTCCAGCAGTGGACGACATCGAGGAGGTAACCATTAAAGTCCCAGCTCCCCTCACCATCGACCAAACATTGACCTTTCCAGACGCCTTTCTTCGACAGCGTAGACGAACTCCAACAACAGGTGTGACTACGCCCTCCCGACCTCTCATAACTCTGATCTCGCTAGGGTATAAACGTGCAAGATATTCTCAAACTCAAGGTAAAATTTCATTTCGTTCCACCTAACGTATCTTACGCGTTTCTCAGAGCGCAGCAATTCATACTGTATCCGGGGTTGTAATGACGACACGTCGGCAGCTTCTCAAGATTAAGGTCAGTACTTTCGAGTCCGTGCGAGAATCCCATGTTTATAGTTGTCACGTCGTAGGGTATGTCGGAGGCAAAAGTTGAAAAAATCAAGGTGACAGGGTATATGCGTCCCAAAACACCAGACCTTATTGTTCCTCCCACCCAGGAAGCCGCGCAGAAGATTGCGGTAATCAATTTGTCTCGGACGTGGTATAGAGACTCATTCGAGTACAGGGCACTTCGTTCGCGACAGGGGTTGAAGTTCAAGATCGTCGAAAGCGTGTCCTCGTGATAAGTACGGGTAGCAAATCTGTAGATGCCATTCTTGGAGGTAAGGAACCTTTTCTCGCTCAAAAAAGGAGGTAGTCAAGCCCTCAAACAGGTGGCATCTTGTCTCAGTCAATATCAGAAGGTAAGCACCTCGATGGTCGTTGGTTCTAACAAGATCTTACCCGGGAAAGTATATGGCGAGTTTCGCACGGGAAAGACACAGATGGCACACACAATGTGCGTTGTAGCCCAGCTCCCCCCTGAACTAGGAGGGGCTTCAGGGAAGGTGGGTCGCCTGTGTTCAAAATAGCACCCTTTTCCTGTGGTTAATTCGACTAGGTAGCATACATTGACACCGAAGGTACATGAGAATAGTCCATTCTATTGTGTCAAATTCATACCATTCCAAGGTACCTTTCGTCCTGATCGCATTCGGTCGATTGCGGATCGCTTCGGCGTAGACGGGACTATGGCGTTGGAGAATATTCTCTACGGTGTGGAGGAACATTGTCCACTTGACTACTGCTCATAATTCACTTGAAGCACGAGCATTCAACAGTGAACACCAGGTCATAGTTCGCCGGTTGGCCCTTTTCGAGTGCTCATACTAAATCTGCAGATGGAACTAATAAATGAGTGCTCACTTCGTTTCGCCGAGGACAAGGACTTCCGGCTCTTAGTATGTTAACCTCTCGAGCGTGGCATTTATGTCTCACTTTTGATAGATTGTCGACTCCATTATGGCTCTCTTTAGGGTCGACTACTCCGGAAGAGGGGAATTGAGTGAAAGACAACAGAAGGTGCGCGTATACTCAAATGCGCCACGCCAAAAAAGTTACCCATACATGAATACTGCAGCTCGCTCAGGTAATATTCGCGTACGCTGAGGTACCAAAGATGGCTGTAATCACTGTTGCAGATGCTCTCCAAGCTCGCAAAGTTAGCCGAAGAATACAACGTTGGTAATCTGATCCGTTTTGTACTCGCCCTTTGACCATCCCTCGCATAGATCGCGGTGCTTATTACAAATCAAGTTCAATGTACTACCTTGAGTTATCCCTCTCTTCCACTTTGTTGTTATTTAATAACCTCTAGCCGACCCCGGAGCAACCATGACTTTCGTGGCTGGTGGTGCTCTAAAGCCAATTGGGGGGCACATTCTCTCACATTCTTCGGCAACTCGTATATTCCTGCGGAAGGGTATGTGCACCAGAAATATTGGAGCAGGATGAAACTCATGTGCTGTGCTCTCGACACAGGTCGCGCGGAAGAGCGCGTAGCCAAGCTGGTTGACAGCCCTGATCGCCCTGAAAGCGAGGCCTCGTATAAGCTTGATGAAGGTGGCTGGGCCGATGTTTAAAATTTTGCCGAGAGCGGCCGCGTCTCGTTTCTTAACGCAAACTGCCGCCTTTGTCCCTAATGCATGCGCTGCAGGTCTCGACCGTGGTCCGTCACGACAAAGGTGTTTCCACATGCGTGTACATGAATCAGTCCGGGAATTCTTTTGTTTCCTTGACCCCAAAATACATCAATACACGTGTTCTCAGCTATTCAACCTAGTTGTCTTGAGCCTTGTCACCTCGCAGTGAAATCGGCGTAAGTCCTTGTTATAAACGCCACTCAAACTGAGCATCAGCCAGGGGACCAGAAACCGGTGCAGTCTAAGTACAATACATTGTTTCGGGACCCGCCTTCGACGATGTACCTTGATTTTCTCCTTTCGGCGAATTATCTTGTCACGACGGAACCCAGGCGTTATGGAGGGTCGCACCTTTACATTACGCGCCCCTTAATAAAAAAAAGTCGTGATGAGTCGAGGCAACGCGTGGATCAAAGCTAACTACCTTGGATCTGTAGGCTTGAAGACAAGGATGAGGCACCCACTCCGGTGGTAGATTGATTAATAGCTTGAACAGGTCCATCGTCTAGTTGCCCACAGGAAATTTTGAGCTCTCACCGGAGGGATAGCACGTGGTGCACGAAGCCAGAGAAGCACGTTCAAGTTCGTCCTCTCCCCATGCTTCGCATATAAATTTATCCGGAAAATGGATGGTCCGCAAGTCCGTCTTTCCGCCTTAACATCCTGATTGTCACGAGCACGTTGTTCGTTGGCTTAGCTCACGCAACTCGCACTTTGCCACACCTCCACCCTAACATCGACTCCATGTGTTGACTCGCCGTTGCAATATTCCTGTGAAAATACCACTGCTCACTAATTTATGCTGTAATGTCGTGAAAGGCGGTCTTGTGTTGCAAACCCAGTACTGGGATACTTATACCGGTTTAGAGAGGTTTGGACAACCGCTGCCTCAGGGAAGTTGGGGTGTCTACGATCTATGGCCGGACAATTGTGATGGGTGAGCAAGCATCGCGTATACCACTTTTGCTTTTCCTAATAGCTGCACATCCAAGTTCCTTTGACCAATATTGTGATCTAACGAGGCAATATCACCCTAATCCGTCCCCAGCAGCCCTTCCCGACCGCACTGTCGTCCCTCCATACAAGGGCCCTAGAGTTAGGACGTTCATCGAAGAATTTGGGGGGCTCGACCTGTTGAGGTACAGTGAGTACAATAATACGCACAGGTGACATGGTCAATGATTGATTGCTCACATTCTTAACAGTGGACTCTTTCTGGATCAACCAAGGTGCACCAAACGACGAGTTCTGGGCACATGAGGTCTGTGGTTGCCCGACCATATTCTGGTGACCAGCTCGCCCACCTATCGACGCGATTCGACGGCCTGCCTCATAGACGGGCTGGTCACCAGACTACCCCGACCAAACTGTACAAGGATTCAACTGACGAAGGTGGCAGTTCTCGAAGCACGTTACAAGAAACACCAAGAAGTGGTCAACTTTTTCGAGACTGTAACGAATGTGTTCCAGATGTACCCAACTTACAACATGCTAGCTGCGTACGTGCCCTTCCGCGAGGCTCCCATTCTGCTGATTGGTTTTCAGAGCTGGTATTCTCCCATCTAATAAAACAACATACACCCTTGCGCAGATCACCAATTCCCTGTATCCACAGACTGGTGCAACCCCTTACCTTGGATGCGACTGTTCTTGACGAGGTTCGGTACTTCCAACATGTCTTGGGCACGGTGAGTACTCTGCTGGCGGTACCTGAACCGACTCGACGTTTTTACCCCAGGAACAATACGAGAACTTCAAGTCGGTCAAATCGACCACTCTATCGACGAGTATGATATCTGGTACTATGAACGAGCACCCAGATCAGCGCGTCGAGTTACATATTAACTGTATATGAGAAGTTACATAAATGCGAGGTCATGTGATTGACACGACGCGACGCGGTGAACAAACATGTAAAAACAATTTCATTGGTCTGTCTATGCGGAGCGTCATGACACTTCTAGTGTGGGAGGCGACCTTCACTCTTACCACCATCTGTGACCTCGGATATGACTGTTCGCCTTGATCTCGAGACGCCTGCGGCAGAATCAAGCACTCGGAGGGCCCTCCTAGATATTTCGCTTGCCGTGGCCAAGTGCAAGAAAATCGTCGTAGTCACTGGGGCTGGCATCTCGTGTTCGTGCGGGATACCTGTAAGTCATCGTCTGGCATTGTCCCACCCCCTAAAATAACAGACATTTTACCAGGATTTCCGCTCATCAGACGGCTTGTATGCGCTCGTTAAGCAGCAACACCCCGACGTCGTATTAAAGGGTCGGGACCTCTTCGACGCGTCACTGTTTCGGGACAAAACATCAACGGCTGTATTCTATACTTTCATTTCTCAGCTCAAACACCGTATCGATTCTGCCACACCCACACCCACACATCACTTCATCAAAACTCTTGATAATAAACAGAAGCTGCTGCGTTCCTACACGCAAAATATCGATGGTTTTGAGGAAAAGGTCGGACTCCGTGGTAGTTCAAGCCAAGATAATGCTTCCGGAAAAGGAAAATCGAAACTGAGGGCTGCAGACGTACGCAACGTCCAACTACATGGAGACATTCACCGTGTCCGCTGTACCCTGTGTTCCGTGGATCTACCTTGTATAGAGAGCTATCTGGGCATGTTCAACCAAGGGATGGCTCCGGATTGTCCGGAGTGCAAGTTGCGTTGTGAGTACTGGCCTCTTGCGTTGTTTGGAAACCACGCCGACAATTATGTTTTCTCAGCGGAAGTACGCTTGGCTAGGTCAGCTCGACCTCTCAAAGTCGGCAGCCTGCGCCCGGCCATCGTGCTATATGATGAAGTACATCCACTCGGGGACGATATTGGGTTGATTCAAACCCAGGATATCACACGGAAACCAGATATGCTAATCATCATGGGCACTTCCCTCAAGGTCCATGGGCTCAAGAAACTCGTGAAGGATTTTGCGAAAGCTGTTCACGCCTCGAAAACATCCACCACAGGTACTCCAAGATCGACCAAGAGCTGGCAGGGCAAAGTTATCTTCGTGAACAAGACTCCGCCGGGGAGTGAGTGGGAGGATGTAATCGATTATCACGTTTCGGGGGAAACAGATTGTTGGGCGGAAAAGGTTCTCGAGGATTGGAAAAAGATGCGGCCATCAGACTGGGAGGTTCAACAAACGCTGGACGTTGACGGTGTGTTCAAGGTTGTGAAAGAGTCAGCATCTGTGGTCACGCAGAAAAAGTGTACGTTCCCGATCCGATCCTCGGAATATTTTATTCGTTATGTATTACAGCCGCATGCAGGCGAAAGTCCCTTGCCGAGAATGCTCGCCAAGAAGACGAGGTCATGTGTTCACTTGCCCCTCCATTCAAACCATCATCAAGTGCGCCATCGTCACCTGTCAAACGACGACAATCGGGTTGCCACTATTCTGATGTTGGGTCAAGTCCACGGAAAAGGAGAGGCGTGTCCAAGACTGCTAGTTGCTTGGAGGGGAAGGGAATGACAGAAAGACGCCTCCTATTTTTGGATACGACGAATTCCACCCCACGGTTCGACAGCCCGAAGGTAGTTGAACCACAGCCCTCGAGGCCATCAGGCCGTCAGCCAAGGAACCGAACATTGTCGAAAGAGTCGTCTGTCAAGAAACCCAGGACGAGAAGTGTCGCGCGACCAAGCGGGGAGGTGTGGGTAGAGATCAAGAAAACAGCGTAAATAAAGGCATCCTACATGTAAATTAGCATTGCATTCCAAGTACATCATTTAATGTGTCATTCGAAACAGCTGGAGCTGTACTTTAACTCAACTCACCGGTAACAGGAGGCCCGATATGCCCCAGAAACTGAATAAATTAACTACAAGACAACAAGACAACATTTCCAGGGCCTCGTACCCCGATGGTGGACACCTACCTCACTCACTAATCAACTCGGACACACTCCAATCCTCAAAAGAACCGTCTGGTAGATATCGTCGAATGATCAAGGGAATTTTTCGTTGTGAGAGTTCCTTGATAGCAATCTGCAAGGCATCTGTTTCACCATCCAAAGGAACGAGAACGGGGGCATTCATGCTTTCCGGAATGTAGTCGGTGAGTCGGGTGAAGGGAGGAACCATGTATGACATACCTGATTTGCAATGCCCGAGTCCCCAGTATTCGCGCTCGCTCATACTTGGTCAGATAAGGGGTAGTCACTCTGACTTTATTTGGTTGTCTTTCGCCTTGCAAGCCAGAAGGAGCAGGTTGCTGAGGCAACTGTTCCTCTCCGTTTGCCATTTCTTGGTCATGGTCCGCACCATTGACACCATTGGGATGAGAGACCTCGCCATTGGCGTCTTCCCCCTGCTCCTCGCCTTGTTCACCCTCTGGTATTTCGTTCGCTAGGAGATCATAACTCTCATCCTGTCCGCGTTATGAGCGCGACGACTACTCTCAAATACCATTGCACGCACAAAAGCGCCATCGTTAAAACTGGTTAGCAAGTCAACAATGTGCCTCTCGAATGGGGTTGAACAGGGGTACGGACCTCGGACCGTCATAATCATAGTCATCACCTCCTCCACCGCCGTAGCCATCGTCGGACATTCTGTATGTATTTTACGGTGGGGATTTCGCAGCGAGTGGACTTTGCAAAGGAAGGTGGTTGGTTGTTACGTAAGCTACACCACTCTTCTTCGATGCCTTGCAAACTGTCGGCCCTACTCCGCCGAATCCGATATGCCTGTGCGTGGGTGTTGTGAGCGCCATGCAGCGCGGAGGGGTGCGTGTCGTCGAGTTCTTCCATTCCCCTCGGATGGCCTTGACTTGGCTATCATCGGGTCGACAGTGATATGGATCTTGAACGTTTGAAGTATCATCGAAACTGGTCGATCATTCATTTATTCGTTCCATGTCAGGACTCCATGCTTTTAGTGCCTCCACGATGCGATCTGCGTCCCGGCGATCGACGCCAGCATGTCCATGTCATATATGTATCCTCTTGTTCGTGTTCACCCCACTCACCTTCAGGCCTTGTTTGCAGCCCAGATCTCCCCTTCCGCAACGGTCTATCAGTCACATCGCAATCACACGGCTTCTTCGCTGATCAAAGAGCACTCAACCCAAACTAGTATGTTAAGAAGTATGGTTGTCTTATTAGCTTGTTCTTCGAGAAGGATGATCTGATTATTCCTTTAAACCGTTTTCCCGACGTTGCGATGTTTATTTGAGCAAACTTGGGGCTGAGATCCGGTATCGGCAGACCCGGCCGTTGAGCCCGTAAGTAGCTAAACGGTAACCTTTGCCAGGTCTTCGGATGCTTCCTGATGTTGTCATTAGTAGTGACTTTCGTCTCCAACCTTTCCCCGTTGTTTTCGCTCAAGTCGCGTGATGCAAGAGAGAAGAGCACAGAAATATATAGTGGCTGGCGGCCATGCGCATGGCACGTATTGCACCTTTCGCGGAAGATTGATCGCCGACAGGCCTCTTAAATGGCATGCAGAAGAAGGTTTTGGCGCGAATACAACATATTGCTGTAGGTGTCCGTTCTCGGAATGCCAGCTTGACCAATCACCACACTTGACCCCTCCCTCCTTGTTCGCAACTTCATTCAGGGTTGCAACACATTTCTACGTACACCTCTTCCTTCATCTCGATAGCGCATTATGCCTCAACAAAGACTGGGTCG
>JBBPSX010000044.1:0-26599 GCA_038093815.1 Neoboletus cf. brunneissimus | reverse complement strand
GTGTGTTTTAAGGTTTAAATGAAAAGAAGTGTGATCGACTGTGACTGATGAACGCGTGAGATGTAAGAAGCATAGGTAAGACTAAGACGAGCGGGAGAAAGAGGGAAGGAGAGAAGAAAAGGTAGACATAGGGGAGAATCGTAACACACATAGATACTTCACTTACTCCGAAGTTCAGGAGTACTAACTCCGAAGTTTAGAAGTTCCCAGCTCCAGAGGCTAGGAGTTCTTACTCCGGAGTTTAGGAGTTAAAACTTCGGAGCGCTCTCCTCTATTATGGTACATGGCTGTTATCCGGCTATGGCCATTACTACATTCTTCCCTTCCTTCATCTTCCCTGACAGTTATTGAGGTACGAGTGTGCCTCCACCATACACTACTTAGGCTTCCACTTCTCTTCCCAGCACCTCAGTTGTTTTTGCCCTTTAGGCAACAGCTGAGGTAAGTTGTTTCCTACATACTATTTACTCCAAAACTGATCTACCTTAGCTCCGGTACAACTAGGTAAATACAAGTTGTTTTTGCCCTTTAGGCAACAGCTGAGCTCTAGTACAACTAGCACCGGATCTGCCCTGCCAAAACTCTGGACCTTCGGACCTCCGGACTTTAACAACAAGAATATGATGTTATGTTATGATAGCGATGATAAATAGACATGCTTGACTCACCTTCATCAATGCCTTGGAATCATCCCCTGTCCACTGTTTGAATCCATGTCCTTTGGGGAAGCGCTGCAATGTGGGAAAGAGGGGAACCACAGCCATTCTGCACCAACTCTGATCAGACAGATCTTTGCCATAAGAGAATATAATATTATACCTTCGATCGATGTCGGCCATGATTATTCCTGCTTGACGCTCACCATGGGTTACTACCAGATATTTGCCTACCCACGTCACCAGGTGGTCTTTGAAGCTACCCTTGATTAGCTGATGAAGGAGATCAGGCGCGATAAGGTCGTGAATGTCAGCATGGGGAAAATGAACTGTGAAAGGCTATATCATCAGTGTTGGCATGTCACTACATTGTATCTGTAAGAGTTCAACTAACCTCAACATTACCAACTATATTGTAATCATCCCACAATGTCTGTAGATCCAACATTTGGAGTAGCTGCTTGGTATGTGTTTGGGCACATGGCCCTCCACCAGTATCCAAGTCATCACGGTGGGCCATGCATCTGAATGAACACACCATTAAAATTAGCTGGTAGTATATACTGTGGTATGACAATTGCTTACCTTGCGCACCAGCCTTGCACGATGCAAGCAAGTAGTGCTTGCTCTGGATAATCTGCTATATATGGACCTAACCCATATATGACATGACGAAGGTGGCCATCTGCACATCGGGTGACTCGGGGTGTAGTCATGAAAGGTTGCATGGGTTGAAGAATGGCACCAAGAGATGAATGAAACAATTGGCAGCGAAATGTGCGGAAGTCAACATCATCCTTGTGAGCCTCATCAGCTAATATGATGAGACTTGTTATTATCAAGGCAACTGGAGGTGCTACTTACTTTTTGGAATGGCTAGGAAAGTGAGAAGTCCAATGGCGTTGCAGTGAGCATGTCTAACATTGTTGTGCACGTTCCCCAGTGAGATGTAAAGGGGGTAAAATGCCGTATCTCCTGTACCAACAGATACTGTAGTCTTGTCGCTCCCTAAGATAATGGGTGCGAACATGGCACCATGGGTGTCTGGATCTTGCGCAATGGTTTCCTGACCATTGGATGAATGGAAGAGTTAAAGTAAAAAAAATGAAATACGTACACACTGGTCCCATGCCCACTGGCCTGATATGAGATCACTGACTTCCCGTTCTTCTGCCTCATCAGTGACTACTTTCAGAGCATAGTCAATACAACTGGCAAAATTGGGGTTGCCAATTTGACTTTCCAGCATTGTGAGCAGATCATGGTGCCAGATGTCATACTCAGCGGTCATCCAAGTGGGTGGATTCTCAGGCATTGGTCCGGTATACTTGACTGCAAATGACTGCCATGGAGCGTCTCCAAGGCTAATTGAGTCAATCGTCTGATACATCTCCCTATGGGATTGGAAAGGAGGCTCTTGTTCCCCATACATAGTGGCTAGAATATCAGTTAGTGCATCTATTTTACCTGCAGATAGTTGTGCTTTGTGGTATAGGAAGTCTGCAAATTCAAATTGAGGCCAAGATTCAAATGGTGTCCAGTCATGTGGTGATGGATGGTCCCAAGGTGGTGGAGGCATATTTGGAGCAATGTCATTCCCATGATGATCGCATGGAGTACCTAGCAAATGTAGTGTACCACTGATCAAAAGCAAAGAGAGTTTTCCAACTTACCGCTGAGAATTGGATGATATTGAACCCGTCTCTATTCCGGCTCATTGATGGGTCCAGCATCGTCTTTGGGTTGACCACTGAGAACTTGATCTTCGAAAGGGGCTGGGATGTGGGCAACATGGCCATGGTGGATGCAACCATGTCGTTTGAGGCCACTATGTGTTACGTTCCAGCCGGGTAGGCCGGGACGTAGGCCTGGTGGGATCTTCTAATTGAGGAAGTCCTGACGAGGGCGCCAGACAGCAGTAGAAGATGATCAAGGGGTGGGCATTGACAAGGTGCGAAGTATAGGTGCTACAACACGAAGGTCCAGGCGCGAGATACTAGGGAAATACCAGGCAAGACGAAGATAGGGAATAAGTGTACTAGGTGTCTGGTATATAGGTATACGAATCAAGAGGAGCCCAAATGTGGGCTAAGGGTGTGGGCAAAGGGCAGGGCAGTCAAAAGGATGTGCAAGCTAAAGTGCCAGGTGTGAAATAAGCGAGGGTGGGGGCCGCGTAAGTGGGGCGAAGGGAAATACTACAGCATGACGTCGGTGGACGCATGACTAGGGTAAAGGGTGTGCCAATAGCACCGAGGGTAAGGTAAATGAAAGTGTACAAGGTGAACAAGAAGAGAGGGAAAGCGTATGAGGGCACCAGGGGAAGATCCTGGGCAGATACGAGGACAAATGACAGTGATGGGGAAGATCCCCAGATGTGACCAGTGAAGGTCCAAGGTGACGGGGAAGAAGGGCGTTCCTGGATAGGCACGGGAACGGGTCTATGGCGGAGGGTAGGACGGGGGAGGTAACTCGGAGTGGGGATGGGGACGGATGATGAAGGGGTCCGAGTGGTGTCTAGTCGTTAGACCAAGCGAAGGAGTCACGTTAGGAACGGTGATAGTCTCCTAGAGCCAGGAGGGACGAGGACGAGGGGCGAGGTACAAGTGTACGGGCGGTTCTCACAGGTGTGAGACAGGGGCTGAGCCGAAAAAGGGATAGGGGCTAGGTGAGTTGTAACACTATGAGTGTGACAAGACTTCTCACAGCCTGGGAAACTGCAAGTGAAGGAGCGTGGATGGTACACGTTGGCAGGTTGCATGATGAGGGCAGACATGGCATGAAAGTATTAGATGAAAAAAAGGTGATGTAAATGAAGGGACACACCATATGGTTTACATTGCAACCCATGCTTGAACTGAACCATCCCACCAATAAAGAGCTCTGAGGCGATGCTGATAATGTAAAATGGTACAGTAGAGAATGGAGGATCAGTCACCGGGAAATGGAGGGTTAATTAACCTCATATGCGATCTGTGAATCAAAGTTAGCAAGAAAATTTTTCAGGGCCCCTGGTGCTGAAAATGTGGTGGTCAAGTGGTTAAAAATCTGTCCAGGCAAAGAACGACTTACCTTGACACTTTCACCCCACTTCCATTATCTCATTATCATACAATGTCCCAGAATCATATATGCACCCGTGCAACAAACAAAAACCACCACCCTGGTATTCCCGACATGCCAGTACTGTGTCAGAGTAGTGAAACGGTACAGAAGGAACTGGCAGCTTCCTTGGCTGTGGCCTCTGAGGCCAAAGTGCAACAGCAGCAGAATATCTGGCATGTTGCAGAAATTGAGAATGAGCTGCAAGAGAGGTCAGTTCAGCGTCGGGCGGCATTTGCACAACCCACCTTGAAGATTGCCTGCAAACCCAAACTCACCCAGTCTACGATGGTCCTGAATGTTGCTGCTACCCCTCAAGGACAACGACTTGAACGATTGGAGACACTTCTTGATGTGACTGTTGCTCCTCATGGCGAGATCGAGGCTCAAGAGACAGCACACTTGGTAGCGCAAGGTGAGCGCCAGAGGCTAGGGTGGACCTTGACTAAATACTTGGTGAGAATCAGAAAGTGAGACAGAGGAGGAAGACTCAATTTTTATCGCTGACACTGACATGGTTGAAGTTGAAGAGGTATTTGATCGTGATAATCACCAAGTTGGGTCCAGTCAAGCCCCGCCAAGGAAGTCTGCCAAAAAAGGAAAGGCTGTCTGTAGCGACATCGAGACTGCTCGCAAACAGTTGGCAACCAAGAACAATGCCAATGTAGCCCACCATCAAGTCAATTTAAAGCACAAGGAGGAGGACGCAGATATCAGGTGAGCTTGTATAACATCAACCATTCCAATCTACTATGTACTAATCTGGATATACAGAGAACCCACTGGACACTCAGACTCCCCGCCTTTCGTTATCGCGCACCCATCTAAGAAGACGAAATTGCAGTCTGTCGGCAGGCTTAAGCCACAGTATGCAAGGCTGTACAAAGCATGTGATAAGAAAATGGTAAGAAATGTCATGAATGAGACTGACCACACAGCCACACCTGAAGATCAGTCAGCAGACCTTGTCTGTTTCGGTGGACTGCCTGACGAAGAAGAGAAACACTGGAGGACCCCCTCTACTATGGTATCTGCCACATTACACAAGCCCACCAAGGCCCCCTTGCCCAAAATGAAGGTGAGTGAGCCATGCTGCTAATGTGCCAACCTCTCATTGCAATCCTATTATCTAGCTGGCAATGATTGTGCCAGATGCACCAAAGAAACGGCTTGAGCATAGCAATACCATTGTGAATGCTACCTCCAGTGCAAAACTGCGACCTTCCCATCAGGATCTACCCCCAGGCACTGAACAATGTTTCTGGGACCACTTCATTCCATTGGTCTGGCAGTTTGCAGGTATGCTTGACAATCCATGGAGTACTGAGGGGATGATAGCACCCATGCAAGCAATGTGGGACATTACCATGGCAGGGAGACCAGAGTGGAAGCATGAGTTTAGTGAGGACAATGACCCCGTTTACCGTTTGGTAAGTTTCTGCTCCCTTGATCACACAGGGCTCACAGCCAGCTCAAGAACAGACAATGCAAAGGATTTATGAGTGGCGGAACCACATTGGGAACACAGCCATTGAAGCCCTCAAGTCGCTTTGGGCTTCAGATGAAAAATATCAGTCACCTGAAGAATGTACCACTTATGTTGAAGACGCATTGTCCCCTGCCCTCACCTTTTTGTATGGGGGTGTGAAGAAGAAGAATGACGGCATCTTTGTGGTGAGTATACTTATACCTGATTTACGCATGCTGGTCATGATACTGATTCCCCTCAACTAATCACACCAGGTCTCAAAGTCATTCCAAGGGCCCTTAATACTGCGGGCTTTGGCTGTGCACCTCAAGGATATTCATTCAGCTGAAAATGCTATCTACAAATTCGGAGACAACATGGAGCCCCGAGGGGCTTTGATTCTGGCCATGATGGCGGTACGTACATATTGGTATCATACTGATGCTATGGTCTAACAAATCAGGCTGAGCGCGCCCTGACCATGTTCAAGAATGGTCATGAGGAGAGTCCAAAAACGAACCCTGTACTGAAGTTTTCTGATCAGAATTGGGGTGAAACATCAGCACACTATGCTAGGTCAGTCAAGAGGCTCAGCGGGGTCAAACTTCAAGAAATATTCCATGCCGCACATACATTGCACTGTGCCATTGGAAAGGGCCACACTGCCACTTGAGGGGGTATCAAGGGCAAATCCGTCATGGAAGACATGACTGACGTTCGGGGCCAAATTTTACCATCGTTGGACATTGAGCTGAGCGCCAGTGATGATGATGAGGGCGACTCAGAGCGAGAGCTGTCTGAGGGAGACAAAGAAATGATGGGTGAGTATCTATCTTTGATTTGAGGCTAGCACTGAGCCACTGTTTGTTCCTGCAGAAACTGAGGAATAATGCTGTCGTGCACAAGCTGTCTGTGCTCATTTGGAGTGCCCAGGTGATGCAGAAAGGCTGGGTAGTAAGGAGTGCTAGTGATGTTTCGTGCTATATGTGTTTTTTTCGCCGATTTAGAACTGTTTTGACTCAGTCTAGAGCCAACCTACATGTTTTGATTGAGCGCAGTGTGCTACTATATTTGATACACATCAATAATACCTGTGGCTACTGCAATTGTCTGTGTGTATGTGTCTGTGCATGTCTGTGAGTGTGTGTATGCATTCTACCTCTGCAGTCTTGAATTTTTCTTTTGATCGCTTTATTGGAGCTTGTAGGTACTTCGTACAGAAATGACATAGCTGGGAAAAGTACCCACACTTTTCTGTCTGTGGGTCTGTGGCATCTGTGACAGATATGAAAAGACGACCACAGACCATAGACATTTTGCTGATGTATTGGTCTCGCAGGTTTCTCTTAATTTTGGCACACTTGAAGGCAATCACGCACACATCACTGAAGTCTTTGACACATTCAGCAAATCCTCTCCCTCCATGGCCCTCGGCAAGGTGCTTGTTCTCCTAGGGCTGGTCTTCCCGTTACTCGCGTGGGCACCTACATCACAAGTGTGGTTCTTCCACAAGCTCAATATGGCACTGGAGGAGACCTCCAGTGAGTTGCTAGCCTGAACACAGAAGGAGATGGAGATGGGTATAGTCGGGGGAAAGGAAGAGAGGTCTATTATTGGGTTGCTCAGTACGTGCTCTATTCCAAGTGTTCATTTGCATGGAGCACTGATCTGCATGACTCGAACAATAGTCAAGGGGTTGAATACTGATTTGGAGTTCCACCTAACGAAAGACGAGGTCATGACCCAAGTAAATGAATCTCGTTGCATTCGTCGTCGGGGTCTGCCATCAATGTGGTTTTATAGATGAAGCATCTGCTCTTCGCAGGGTATGAAATGAATTCTGGTATATGTCTTCGCTGTATGTTCCTGAACGCATCCTGACTTATAAGTATCTCCACTCTAGTTAGCTTGACCGTAAATCCTAGCCATGCATTCTGTATGCATTGACTGACGGTTTTGACAGTGGGCTCTGCTGGAGCTCTCGTGAACCTGGACGTGCAAACAAATTTGCGAAATGAACTTACCAAGCATGGCACAGACCCAACATACGACGAAGTTACAAATGGGCTTCCCTGTCTTGATCCAGTCACTCATGAGATCCTCTGCATCCACCCACCCGTTGCCAAAGTTATCGCGTAGTGGGTCTCCACTTGCGTCTCTCCACACCACCCTTATCATATATCCTGTGTTCCGTTGTTCACTGCCCCATCGATGGTTGACGATTGACGATGGACCCTGATGTGATAATGAACAGGCCATGACGTTATCCCATTCTCTGAACCAGTCCACACCAAGTCAGGGACACTCATCAATAGTCTGGCGATCGCCAAAGAAATGCTTGCTTCTGTCCCGATGGGATCCATGAACTGTTCTACTGTGATTTGGGGGAAGGACGCCAAAGCCTTTTGACTGAGTTGATGGCTCAAAGATGCACAGGGCAGGAATAGGATACCTCCCAAGGCCAAGGAAATTCAGGGACACTGTCACTTGCTTACGTTCGTGGATGAACAGAGGGTGTGTTTGGAAAGGAACCTTGCAGTGACGGAGTTCAAGGTATGTGGGCGTTGTTTGCTGTGACCATTGATTCTTACGGCGTCTTTTGGTAGATGGTGTTGGTGGTACTCATCAAGCACTTTGTCTTTGAGCTACATGATGGTATCAATCCCAAGATCGAAATCAGGAGGGTGTCCTTCCATGACCAAAGATTGCAGGTGAGATTGGATGGAAGTTACTATTGCGTGTTAAATTGTATGTTGCCTGAGGTTGCAGTGACCAGGTCAGCAGGTGCTTTTGTTCATGTCATATAATAATGCCACTGATGAGGACAATGGTGATCTTTGTTTTTTATTGTGTAGTTCCGTGATCAACCTCCTGGGGCAGAGAATGACAGACAAGGGAGAATTGACTTGAGGGTAGCAAAAAATGGTGTCAAACGAGATCATCAGGATTTGCAATGGAAAATTGGCGCTATGATGGATTGGTATTGAGCTTGGGCAGGAGATAGGGCACCCTTGGCACCACTTTTCCCAAGCCCCCCATGTCCTGTCAGGCCAGTTTTTATGTACACTATAAATATCCTCAGAGGATTAACATCCTTGGGGATCCCTTACTACATGACATAATAGATCTTAAATGCTCTCATGAGGCTCTCGTGAGGCCCTCCATAGGTTATCCGACACTCTATGTAGGTTCCCCTGCTGTCCAGATTTCTTTTTCATATCCTCTGATGAGCCTTGTGAGGTTCTCGTTGCGTTCTCGATGATGACACATCCCGCCGCCATCTGCCACTGCCGCCACCTGCCTCATCTCACCCTCTCACGCTGTTGCGCTGCATTGACACATTGTTGCACCCTCGCCCTGGCCTTGTTGCGACAACGACACATGATACTACTGCAACATTGCCATTCTCCCCACCGGCACCAACAAGATCTTGTGTCGAAAGCCTCCCTTCCTCCACGCATCACTACATGCTATCACCTTCAGCACAAATCTTGCTGGATACACGTCACCAGAAATCTTCAAAAACCTTCTTGGACAAGACTTCATTGGCGGAATGGGATGAAGATGGGTGGGAAGACCTGCACTATCTGCGGAAACCCAGTGATGATCATGGACAACACGAACACATACCAGCTTTTCAATTACTCTATTTTTGCTGCACCACAGGAGGATTTTTTAGAAAGTGCACAAACATTGTGATTTGGCTAGAGAGGGCTCTATCATGACTAACTATGCGCCTACAGGCTTTTACACATCACTCAGATCATGACGTTTAAGCGCTGTTGTTCAAGACTTTATACTCCTCTTGAACAAGAGATTGGATTTGAAAACTGCCTCTGATGTTTGGGCCCTTGTGCTTGAGAGGCTACCCTTGTTCCAACCTCCGAATGAGTTGGTGACTACACATCCACCGATCCCCTTCCACTCCCAAACCCACTAACAATGCCTACCCCATCAGTAACGTGCTGCAAAATTTGAGTAGATTCAGTCTCCCCAGGCTCTATAGTACGCTCGAGTTGCATTTGGTATGAATACATGAACATTGGTATCCATCCTCGGTTACTGACAATCCAACCAGGGAAAATAGAAGACGTGAAGGTGTTTGATCATTATGCCTTCCGCTTAGATATAACCTTCCGACAACTTCGTTGTACATCTTTTGTGACATGGCTGGAGGACCCATCATGTTCAACAGGAATGGAAGCATTTTCCTCAACCTATGCTATCTCGGAGCACTCAGTTTATGTCTTTTGTCATGCGCAAACTTGTCATTTTGTTTAAGTTATTATATATCACACCCTCGCCGACAACCTGAGCAAGGTACAAATTTAGTTATTCGGCCCAACTGCTAGTTATTTTCTAGCCTGCCGTGTCCTCGGTCGCTTTGCAGGTGGGCGCTCCACCTTCAATGATCCATCACGAAGTACTCTTTGTCTGGCCGACTCATTGCTTTCAATTTTGTTCCTCATGTGAGAGGACGAAGTCTAGAGAATGTGTGTCAGGGATATCAATACATGAAATAAGGAAGGTTTGTATGAGAACCTGTGGTGCCACATCGGCCAAACAAGCCTGCCGCTCTGCCCCTGTCTCGTACATACTCATTGGGTCATTCAAGTCCAGGCGCTCAGTGAGGGTACGATCATTTGTACGTTCCTCCTTGCCCGGCTGTACCTCAATAGCAAAAGTCTGGAAATCAAAGATCAGCTATTGGATGTACTCATACTAGCAAGTGCGTACCATGGGCCCGTCATGCATACATGTCAGTGACACAAAGTGGAGTGTCACACCATTTGGCACAGAGAGGTGAATAATGTTTTTGCCTGGAGGGTTCGGCATGGGGAGAGGCAAGGTGAGCTCCTGGTGTGGACTGCAATGCATGTATTTATGGGGCTCATGAATGCTTTGATTCTGGTGACAACAGTGTTGATGATTGGGACTGCTCTTGTCCTCGTCTTCGCTCACTCTGGCCTTGTTGTCATGCCGACAAGCACTTTTTCCAGAGTAAAAGGGATGTTCAATTTTGACTCTTTGGGATGATACATTGTACATGATTGGAAGGGGTTCACTGAGACACAAGGATACAACTACGCAAACCAGCAGGCCTCCTTCAACCTAATTGCCTCCAACATCATGTTGTGGGCAATATCATAACCCTCCATGCTGCGGAAACACGCACTCTTGACATGGTTGATATGTGGACATGCACAGTTCCTGACATATGTACCATTAGTTTTCAAGTTGTTTAAATTCTGTTGGGAAAAGGGACCCTTACCACCTGGAAAAAATGCCAATGTGATTGCCTCGAGTGACCAGATAAAACGGGCCAGATGAGTTGCCCGGAGCAGGGATGTCGAATACGAACCCTTCAAACATCTCCTGGTAACATCTGTCTGGCCCTGGCCCTCCAGGTACGAAAGTGTCCACTGGTCCAAGGGAATTGACTGTGGTGACCCCAACCACAGGTGTGGTGGCCACGGGAACAGAGGTTAAGTGGTCCGCCTTGGAATGTGTTACGTTCCAACCGGGTAGCTGGAGACGTAGGCCTGGTGGCATCTTCTAATTGAGGAAGTCCTGACGGGGGCGCCAGACAGCAGTAGAAGATGATCAAGGGATGGGCATTGGCAAGGTGCGAAGTACAGGTGCTACAACACTGAGGTCCAAGGTGCAAGGTACTAGGGGGTACCAGGCAAGACGAAGATAGGGAATAAGTATGCTAAGGTGTCCGGTATATAAGTGTTCGAATGAAGAGGAGCCCGAATATGGGCTGAAGGTGTGGGCAAAGGGCCAGGCCGTCAAAAGGACGCGCAAGCTAAAGTGCCAGGTGTGAAATAAGCGAGGGTAGGGCCGCGTAAGCAGGGCGAAGGGAAAATACTACAGCATGACGTCGGTGGACGCATGACTAGGGTGGGGGGTGTGCCGATAGCACCGGTGGTAAGGTAAATGAAAGGTAGCAAGATGAACTCGAAGAAGGAAAAAGCATACGAGGGGACCAGGGGAAGATCCTGGGCAGATACAAGGATAAATGACGGTGATGGGGAAGATCCCCAGATGTGACCGGTGAAGGTCGAGGGTGACAGGGAGGAAGGGCGTTCCTGGATAGGCACAGGAATGGGTCCATGGCGGAGGGTAGGGCGGAGGAGATAACTCGGAGTGGGACGAGGATGGGAGGTGGTGAATCCGAGTGATGTCTAGTCATAAGACTAAGCGAAGGAGTCACGTTAGGGATGATGACGGTCTCCTAAAGCCAGGAGGGATGAGAATGAGGGGCGAGGTACAAGTGTACAGGCGGTTGTCACAGGTGTGAGACAGGGGTTAGGCCGAAAAGGGATAGGGGTTAGGACGAGTTGTAACAGGCTGCTAGGGCCTCATCACGGGCAGCTGTCAAGTTCTTGATGTGGGAGGCGACTGCGGGCAGGGAAGTTTCAGAGATGACTGACGGTAGGGCGTGGGATTCATAGCCCATCATGAGGTAGAATGGAGATTGGTTGGTGACAGAGTGGGGGCGGTGGTTGTGAGCAAATTCAGCATTGGCAATCGAATCGGCCCAGGTTGTAGGGTATGCTCCACAAAAGATCTGGAGGTAGGTCTCGACTTCTTGGTTGACGCGTTTGGTTTCCCCATCTGTTTGCAGGTGGTAGGCGGTGGAGAGGGTGAGGTCATAGTTGAGGAGTTTTCCAGGTTCTCTGGCAAATGCCGAGGCAAATTGAGGTCCCCAATCAGAGATAACTTTATCAAAGAGACCGAAGCGTTTGTAGACTGAGAGGAAAAAGAGAATGGCAATGCCCTCCACAGTCATGGTCTTAGTAGTGGGGCAGAGGATCACCCCCTTAGTAAGCCCATGGTCAACCGCGACCAAGAGAGAATTGAAGCCCCTAGACAGGGGGAGGTCGGTAATGAGATCGCAGGAGATTTGCTGAATGGGGCAGGTACAAGTGGAGTGGATGGGAGTGAGCAGGGGCACGGTGGGGTGGGTGTTTGTTTTGTTTTGTTGACAGGTGGCACACCCTTCGACGTAGTGGTGGATGTAGGAGGCGAGGCTGGGCCACCAAAATTTGGATGTAATGAGTTGGCATGTTTTAAGATAGCCAGGATGGCCAGTGGAAGTGTGGTCATGACAGCATTGAAGGATAGAACAGCAAAGAGAGGAGTTAGTGGGAATATAGATGTGACCGTTGTAAGTAAGGACGCCTTCAAGTAATTGCCAAGGGGAGGTGTGGGATTGTAGGAATGTTGGGGTGTCCTTGGACATAGATTGGAGTGCCTGAAGAGTGCACGGGTTGTCCACCGAGGCCGATTTAATGTGATTAAAGAGGGCAGTGTCGATGAGGCGGATGAAGAGGGAGGGGGGTAGGAGGGTAATGCCTTGATTATCTGTGTCATGGGGGAGGTGGTCTGGGTGGCGCGAGAGGGCGTCGGGTCCAGTGAGTTGGGACCCCAGGACGTGGACAATTTTGAGGTCAAAGTCGGCTAGGTCAAGGAGCCAACATGCCTGGCGACGGTTGAGGGTTTGGGGAGAGTGGAAGTAGGTGAGGTTTTTATGGTCAGTGAAAACTTGGACCGGGAAGGGGGAGCCGTGGAGGTAGTGTCACCAGGCTTTAAGGGCACGAATGACAGCAAGGAGTTCTCGGTTGTAGATGTTGTAGTTGTGCTCAGCAGGGATAAAGGATTGGGAGAGATAGGAGCAGGGATGCCAGTCACTGTTCGAATCAGTTTGGAGAAGAATGGCCCCAGACGCGTATTTCGATGTGTTGGTGGTGATAGCGAAGGGGGCAGACAGATCAGGGAGGTGGAGGACAGGCTTTTCGAGGAAGAGTTGTTTGAGTCGTAGGAAGGCAGATTCGCAGGAGGGGGACCACTTCCATTCGGCTGTTTTCTTGGTAAGGTCAATGAGGGGGCAGGCAATGTTGGAATAGTTCGGAATGAAGCGGCGATAAAAGTTAGCAAAGCTGAGAAAGGAGCAGACTCCCTTGATGGTGGTTGGTCGGGGCCAGGCAGAGATGCCTTCGAGCTTAACTGGGTCCATGGCGAGTTGATCGGGTTTGACGATCATGCCGAGGTATTCAACTTCTTCAGCAGCGAAGGTGCATTTCTTGAGCTTGAGGTGGAGGTCTAGTTCAGTCATGCGTTGGAGGACACATTTGGTGCGCTCTTTGTGAGTTTTTGCATCAGGGGAGAAGATGAGGAGATCATCCATGTAAATAACAAGCCATCCTTCGGCAATCATGTCAGAGAAGGAGTCGTTCATGAACCATTGGAATGTAGCAGGGGAGTTGGTCATCCTGAAAAACATGACTGTCAGCTCAAAGAGGCCTTTATGAGTGATGAACGCGCTGTAAAATAGATAGATGGTCTAGGACCAAAGGGGGGAAGTGTCAAGGGGAGCGAGTAAGCTTGTCCCTAAGGATTCTAGAGTAGGGTGGTTAGTTGATTAGGGTTGCTGCAACAAACCTGAGCGAATAAAATGGTGTCCAAGTGATTCTCAGAAAGCACAATGTCGTGAAGAAGTGAATCCAGAACGAAAATGAGTAATCTGACCAAGGACGAGGGTCGGACAGATAATGATAGAGCGAAACCGGTCAAGGACAAGGACCAGATAGCGAACAATGAATAGAAAGTCGATCAAGGACGTGGACCGACGATGATGACAATGAAGGATGTGGCGAGAGAGTTCCAATGCAAGGGATCAAGGCCAAGTGCACAAGATGATGATTCAGATCTAGGGTACAAACTTTTTATAGTCCAGGCATACCCAAGACTCTGGTAACTAAGTTACCGGAGAAGCACACCAAGAATAAATGTAACTATGCTGTGGCAGTGTCTAATCATAAGGGAAGTCCAAGAATGATACAAGAAACATATTACGGCGGTTAGAACCAAGCAAGGAATGACTTAAGAATAGAAATGGATACTGAAAGACCGTAGATGAAATAGTCCGAGATGGATAAGCCAGACATAGAGTAGTCCGGGACGCAAACGTTGATCCAGACTGTGAAGAACCGGACTGGATAAGAATTAAACGAACAGGACGTACCTCGAACTGGACTCATTGGACACAGGACACGATGGGATGTAGAACTGGAAGCCTGGACAGAGGGAAAAGTGGGGAATGTAACCATAGGGAGCTTCTGGCTCCTACATCCAAGGGAGTCTTTGATACTGACTGTCCACAGTCAGTCACATGATGGTGGGAACTCAGTTAGGACAATGGCGGAGTTGGTTGAAAAGTTTTAAGTCCCCGTTCATCCTGTAGTCCTCTCTTCTTCTCCCTCATCCATACCATCCCATTCTCTGCTGGTCTCTCTCCTCACCATGTCCACCTTTGACGACATTCTCTCTTTTGCCAAACCTCCCACCACCGACAATCCACAAGTCATAGCACAGAAACAACTCATGTCTGTGAACGAGCTCATGTTCGACACGGCCATGACGATGCCGGACAACAAGGAAGAACTCCAGGAAGAGCAGGTGATGTGGGTAGACAAGTGGGACCACACACTGGTACATCGCCTTTGACTCTTGTGTTGCTGGGTCACTAATCGGTCCATAGATTCATGTGCACACTTGCCTTCTGAAGGCATGGGAGTGTGGTGTTGAGGTGCTTCTGGAAAACCGAGTCACCAAGAAGATGCAAGAGGTGGCACTGACTGCGAAGAAGTGGAGGATGGAGATAGCAGATCAACGGCAGCAACAGGAGGAGCCAGCGTGCGAGGAGCAGACCTGGCTGGAGCAAGCACAGGTGGTGGAAGAACCCAGCCAGCCAACCATGGGCGACGATCAGCCCGGGCCGTCGCAGGGGCGCATGCGGGTGGCATCTCAGGGAAAGGTGAGTGTTCTCTTACTGTGGATCTGATGCTTGCTGATTCTGTCACAGTGAGCACGGATGGACAAAGATGACAAAGACAACAATGAGGATGAGGAGCAAACCTGCCCGGCGAAGAAGACGACCACAGGACCAGGCGTAGTGGTGCACAAGACTCCATGTGCCGCCTGCACACAAAGCAAGACCGAGTGCTACGGACCCAAGGGCCGGTTGTGCACACAATGCATTCAACTCAAGGCGAAATGCAAGAAGTCACTCGGGCACGGCAGAAGTCAGAAAAAGGTGGAGAAGGCGCAGGTAGTGCCAGATAAGAAGGGGAAGGCCCCAGGTGAGTTATGGTGAACCTTTCTGTTTTGATCTCACCCCATGTGTAGTGCGTCCCACCCATCTCTGGGTCCCTCGGTTACCAGTTATTGAGCCAACCGTGATCGAGCTTCCTGATGAGGATGAAGATGAGGAAGACATGGCCAATGAGGGACCTTGAGTCCTGAAAGCACACCCAGTCCCACTGATTGCAAGACCAGTGATCAAGGCAGGGGTGTGCACCATGAAATGCCTGGAGGGTAAGATTCACCACACGCAGGTGCAACTCAAGGCGACCGAGGCAGTGATGGCAGACCTGGAGGTGAGCGTAGCTGGGCAGATGCGTGAGTTATCCGAGATTAAGCAGGCGCTTGGCATGTAGTCCATCCATATCATAGATACCTGTAGTCCTTGCATCTTGTACATCAATCCGACCGTGTCCATGTCCGTCCAGTCTGAGCAACCTTAGTGATGAAAAAGAAATGAAAGTAAGCAACGAGAAAACATGAACGGATTTGAAAGTGGAGGGAAGGAATAAAACCGGTGCAAGTATCGCTCAACTTGTTTTCATTGGTCAACTTTCAATGTCTATACCTACACAGATCCCAAGATGTGGGCGCCAGACTATACCAGATTCGAAGAATAAACATCCAAGATAATGGGTGCGGTCTCAATGTGCATTTGAAAGGGATATCTATGTAATGAGTTCATTGAGACAGATAAGGAGGGTAAAGATATGTTTTATGTATTTGTTTTTGTTGTTAGTCCGAGATAGCAGGAATTGGTGGTAAAAAGATTGTTCGATGTCATATAAGCGTCTGTTGTTTTTAGTATTTTTGGGATATGAGATGATGCTCTGGACTAAACCCGGGATGAAAAGAAACACTGGACTAAACCCAGGATGGAAAGGATACACAGAGCGGGGTAGGTATTGGAGGAGACTAGTCCATGACCTCATTGTTGTTGTCATGTTCGATGTCATCCTCAGCATCGTAACTGTCCAATTCTTCATCGTCCAGTCCGGTTAGATCTGTGGTTGGAATGGAGATCTTTTTGCGTGAGTGGTATGGTAGCAACCGAAAGGCTGCATACTGAAGTCTTGAAATGGTGCCGTCCAATTCTGCCAGCAGGTATGATCCTCCAGTAGTTCTGCAAAGAACCACCATCGGACTGAGGTAGTGTGTTATGTTCCAACCAGGTAGCTGGAGACATAGGCCTGGTGGGATCTTCTAATCGAGGAAGTCCTGACAGGGGCGCCAGACAACAGTAGAAGATCATCAAGGGATGGACATTGGCATAGGATGCAAAGTACAGGTGCTACAACACTAGGGGAAGTTCATAGGTGCAGGGTATACCCGGTGTGAGGTACTAGGGGAATACCAGGCAAGACGAAGATAGGGAATAAGTGTGCTAAGAGGTCTGGTATATAAGTAAACGGATCAAGAGGAGCCCAAATGTGGGCCAAGGGTGTGGGCAAAGGGCAGGGCCGTCAAAAGGACATGCAAGCTAAAGTGCCAGGTGTGAAATAAGCAAGGGTAGGGGCCGCGTAAGCAGGGCGAAGGGAAATACTACAGCATGACATCGGTGGATGCATGACTAGGGCAAAGGGGTGCGCAAATAGCACCAGGAGTACAGTAGATGAAGAACGTCAAGGTGAATAAGAACAGGGAAAAGTGTACGAGGGTACCAGGGGAGATCCTGGGTAGATATGAGGACAAATGACAGTGATGGGGAAGATCCCCAGATGTGACCAGTGAAGGTCCAAGGTGACAGGGAAGGAGGGTGTTCCTGGGTAGGCATAGGAACAGATCTATGGCAGGGGGGTAGGACGGAGGAAGTAACTCGGAGTGGGGACGAGGGCAGAAGACAAAGGATCCAAGTAGTGTCTAGTCGTTAGACCAAGCAAGGGGGTCACGTTGGAGACGGTAACAGCCTCCTTAGGTGAGGAGGGACGAGGACGAGGGGCGAGGTACAGGTGTACAAATGGTTCTCACAGGTGTGAGACAGGGGCTAGAGCTGAAAAAGGATAGGGGCTTAGGCAAGTTGTAACATAGTGTGGCTTCGTTTTCCAGTTCAACTCCTTCTCAATCCGGGAGTTCCAAACTAAGACGAGGTTGCCATGTTGGAAGTTGTAGTCGCGTATCCGGTTCTTGAATTGCGCCTCGAAATATTTGATGGACGCAAACTGGGATAGCAGAACACGTTCGCAGATGGTATTGATATCTTCTTGATGCTTTTGGAGCTGGCGAGCTCGCCAAGCAATCAGGGCAGATCTGGAAATGTTGTCAGTGGCAAGGGCAGGAACTAAAAAGGTGGCCTTGGATAGATTGAAAGGAAATAGTGGTTCTACACTGTGTACCATGAAGTACGGAGAGAAACTGGTCGATTTCAGGATTGTAACTCGCTCTGCCCAGAAGACGGAGTGAGCTGTTGAAGGCCAGCGAACCTCCCCTCCTAGTGTTACGATTCTCCCTACCAGTCCACCTTTTTCCTTCCTCTCTCGCACTTGCCTCACCATACCTATGCTTCTTACGTCTTACGTCCTATTGATCACAGTCAGCCACGGCCCCTTTTCATTTAAACCTTAAAAACACACAGCCTAGCCTGGGTTCTTTCCGAACCCTTCCCCTCTGCCCCGGGCAGTGCTCCCTTTCATCTCCGCTCTTCATTTCCGACTAATGCCTCCGTTCCGTTCCCCTTCGTGCCCTTGCTGTAGTACCCCCGCTCGGACACCATGCGCACCCTCTCCCCTTCGCCCTGTACTTACCTTTCCTGACTCGGTCCGTGCGTAGTAGGGTACACTACTTAAACAGCTAGCTAGCGCACTTGTACCCTAGCTTAGCTTCCCGAAATCTACTCTCAATAAGCTCACCTTTGTGCGATCCCCCCCTTCGCCTGTCACTGGACCGGCTAGGACCTTCGCATCCCTCGTACTCAACAACAAGGCCTTAGACCTGAGTCGACCTAGGCCTCGGACCTTAGATCCTCGCCTTCACCTGCGTTCTTCTTAACCTGACCTCTGTATCCCTGCGCCTTTAGCTTGAGCTACTACCTTCGGATCTACGGTCGCCCATCTCCGGTCGAACTGTAACACATTGTACATCAAACTTGATATAGAGACGGGAGCTGCGGAGTTTATCGACTAAGTTGGATATTAACAGAAGAGGATAGGCATCTCGGATGGTGTGTTCATTTAAGTACCAATAGTCTTGGCAGGGGCAAAGAGAACTGTCCTTCTTCTTTACAAAGAAGAAAGGAGAAGCCTGAGGGGAGTTCGAGGAGCGGATTTTGCCGGTTTTAAGGTTCTCATCTAAGAATGCTTCTGCTGCGAGTCATTCCTCTGGGGTGAGCGGGTAGGCTTTGGCGATTTTTGGGACAAATGATTTGTCAAGGTTGATTTTGTGATCATAGGGGCGGGACAGTGGCATGGTGGTGGCTTCTTCATCAAAGACAGAGGCGAACTGGGAATATTTAGGGGGGAGTACGACAGGTTTCTTTGCAGCTTCCACTGCTATGGCAAGGTCGGTGGCAGTGGTCAGTTTTTGGACGAGGAGGGAGTCCTTGGAGATAAAGCAAGAGCCGCATTTGAGGATGTGATTGACGGTGTATTCAGTATAGGTTGCTCTAATCCACTCGTTTTCGGAGAGGTGGTCAAGGTAGGAGTAAAGGTGCGAGTCTTCGGTTGGGGTAATATGGATGTGCCTTCAGAGGCAAGGGGTTTCTGGGTGGTGGAATTTGGAATTGTGGCGATGGGTGTTTGTTACTTGGGCAAGGAAGAGCTCCTCAGACTGGTCAATGGACTCGTCAAGGCGGATGGTGGGGGCAGCCCAGTCAATGGTTGGGTTGGCAGAGCAAAGCCAGGAGAGGCCAAGGATAAGGTTCTCATGTCCACAGTTCATGACGTGGAAGGTTACTCGCTGAGTGATCCCTTCAATGTTGACAAAGAGGTCAGCGGTGAACTTGATCACCCCGTCCTTGTTGTAGGAAGCATTGACATTTTGGACTAGGATGGGTTCTTTGAGGCATTGGATGGGGAGGTGGTTTTTGTGGACAAAGTCCCAGTCGATGCAGGAGATGTCTGCACCGCTGTCAATGAGAGCTCGGGTTTTGACGGCTTTTAGGGTGTGCGAAGGTACAATGATTTGAACAGAGATTTGCATTTTCTTAGAAATATCTCATACTAGTACAGAGGCACAAGAGGAGGTAGGGGAAGGAGGTGTTGAGGCTGCTTCCCCATTTAAAAACCCAAGGAGGTATAGTGAACCTGACATACTGCCGGGGTGTCTTCATCATCATTCTCGCAGTCAATCAGGTTTGGGATGTCGTCCTTCTCCTTCCCTTTGCCCTTATCCTTGGTTTCCTCGGCCATAGCGTTCACCTGCTTATGAGGGGAGGTAAAGTGAGGGCATTGAGCAGACCCATGACCTGGCTTGCAGCAATGGAAGCAGAGTTTCTTCTCGATACATTGCTTCTTGATAGCCAGGGTCATCTTTTCAACTTTGATAGCTGAGGTGTCCATTGCGTTAGGGTCTCTTTTGGAGGTGGGGGCGGGGGAAAAGGAGTGATAGTTCTGGTGCATAGGCTGCAGGTTTCATTTGGCGATCTCGTCAGCTCATTTCCACTGTGTCTGGAAGTGGACAGCCTTTAAGTACCAATCAGTGATGGTGGTGGGGACAGTGTCAAGGGCCATGATGCACCTCATCATAGATGTAGGGATTCCGGCAGCGAAGTACCCAATGAGGACGTTGTCGTCCTTAATAGTAGCTTGTTGGACATGTCCTCGGAATTCAGCAATGTAGGTAGCGAGCGGGGGTTTGAAGGTTCTATCCTTCTTCATCATCATCCGGGTGGTGGAGAGCCAGGCTATTGCGTTGCTGATGGTGTCCTGGTGTCGAAAGGCTTTGTAAAATTGAGTGCCAAAGTCAGCGAAGGTTCTGAAGGTCATGGTGGTGGGGGTGATAGCATTCCTGTGAAAGGCTTCTGCCCAGGTCTTGGCGGTCCCTTCTGTCATGTAGGAGAGGGCGAATGCGACTTTCTTGTTCTTGGTGTTGTAAACGTCAGCATTGACGAGAAGGTAAAACTGGACGGTGTCCAGCCAGGCTTCCGACTTCTTGTAGTCTCCATCAAAGGCCTCAGGGGCCCCAATGCGAAGTTCAATAGGTTTGGTTGAGGACATGGTGGGGAACAGAGGGGGGACAGGTGGTTGGGTAACAGAGGGTGAGTGATGCAAGGTGGACGAGGAGGGGATAGGGAGAGGAAAGACAGGTTGGGTGGCGATCAGAGTGGGTGAGGATGGGGTTGGTTCTTGAGGGAGGGAGAGTTGCACAGAAAGCTGGTAGCTCAGAAGGAGACTAGAGTGTTCTTCTTCCTCGTCAAGGATGGGGATGTCAAGGTTGGTGGACTGTTCTGACTCTTCTCCCGAGTGAGGGTTTTCCTTGGTGTTGTATGGGGAGTCTGAGTAGGTGGCACACCACCCGTAGTTGTTGGAGGGGTGGGAAATGGTGGGCAGTTTACGATGATAGTAACCGTGGTGGAAAGAGCTTAGCTTTTGTTATGGTTCAACCTGGAGAGGGGGCAACCATAGACCCAAAAGGTAGAAGCTCAAACTAGAGGGGCAAAGGCAGGGGTATGGACAAGGTGTGATGGAGACCGAAAGGCGAAGGTGCAGGTGAGGACAAGGATCAAAGGTCCGAGGTCCCAGTCGACTCAGGTCTAAGGCCTTGTTGTCGAGTGCAAGGGATGCGAAGGGCTTAAGCCAGTCCAGCGACAGGCGAAGTCAGATCGCACAAGGGTGAGCTTCAAGAGGTAGATTTGGGAAGCTAAGCTAGGGTACAAAAGTGCTAGCTAGCTGTTTAAATAGTGTACCCTATGGTGCACAGACCAAGTCAGGAATGGTAGGTATAGGGTGAAGGGGAGAGGGTGCACATGGTGTCCGAGCGGGGATACTACAGCAAGGGCACAAAATGGAACAGAACAGAGGCAATAGCCGGAGATGAAGAGTGGAGATGAAAAGGGGTACTGCCTGGGGTGGAGGGGAAGGGTTCAAAGAAGAACCCAGACTAGGCTATGTAGTTTAAGGTTTAGATGAAAAGGGGTGTGACTGACTGTGACTAATGAGAGCATGAGATGTAAGAAGCATAGGGTGGACTGGGGTAAATGAAGGGGAAAGGAAGAGGAAAAAGGTAGATGTAGAAGTGGATTGTAACAGGCCATAGATATCATCTTCGTCTTTTGTTACATTTGAACCCAGGTAGGCCCAAGACGTAGACCTGGTACCTCCCTTGTACCTTGTGCCCATGGACTTCCCCTAGCATTGTAGCACCAGTACTTCACATCTCGCCCAATGTCCATTTCTTTGATCATCTTCTACTGCTGTCTGGTGCCCCTGTCAGGACTCCCTTGACTATAAGATGCCACCAGGTCTATGTCTTGGGCCTACTCAGGTTTGAACATAACAGAAAGCATCCTCTAATCAAGAAAGTCCTAACAGGGGCACCAAACAATGGTAGAAGATGATCAAGGGGGTGACATTGGCAAGGTGCAAGATACAAGGGGTATTCACAGTAGGAGATCAGGTATAAGAAGGGTCCAGGTAAGGTAAAGCTAGGGTACTAGGATCTCAAGAGCTATCATATATAAGTGTATCAAATGAAGAGGAGCCTGAATATGGGCCAAGGGCATGGGTGAAGGGGGAATGCATCAGAAGGATGCATAAGCTAAGTGCTAGGTGTGAAAGAGTGACAAAGAAGGCCACATAAGTGGATGAAGTGTGAAACTATAGCATGACATTGGTAAGATGCATGGATAGGGCAAAGGGGTGAGCATGATAGCTCCAAGAGCACAGTAATGAAGTGTCAAAGTAAAAAGACAAAGGAGAAGCATATGAGGAAATCTTAGGGGGAGACCCTAGGGAGATACACAGAGCAAAGACAGTAATGGGGAAGATCCCCAGATGTGACCTGTGAAGGTTCACAGTGTTGGGGCAAGAGGGTGTTCCTGGATAGGCATGGGAACAGGGGAGGTGTGGAGGGTAGGGCAGAGGAGGTAACTTGGAGGTGGGGACATAGGTGGAAATGAAGGTTCCAAGTGGGGTCTAGATGTAGAACCAAGCAAGGGCAACACGTTAGGAATGATGACAGCCTCCCTAGACAAGGAGGGACAAGAATGAGGGCCAGGGTACAGATGTGAGCAGGTTCTCACAGGTGTGCAACAGGGGTGAAGCTGAAAAAGGGATAGGGGCTAGGCTGAGTTGTAACAGCCACTCTGCTAGCTTCAATACTTCTGCCTCTGTTTTTTTTTTCATTGTAGAGCTCCCTTAAAGTCTATGGTCATCTCATCTAGGTTGAACCATAACAGGGAGAAGTATAGAATGAGCAAGAAAAAGATAGGGGGGGCCAAGTGAGTTGTAACACTAAGTCTGATGAAAGTGTGGAAGGAATTGCAAAACAGGTTTGTAAAGATGGTGCAGGAAAAAGAGGTGATTGAAATTGATAATGAAGGTGATGTTGATAAAGAGTCAGTTATTTCATTCTCACACACATGAATCTGATGCAACTGTATCAGCAGCTCAAAGAGAAATGCATGTATCATATGTAATATGGTGATTCCATTTTTTTCACTTTCCCTGTCCTGTCAGCTCTGCATGTAAATTTCAGGCAACATTGCAGCAAGACAAATTCCTCAATGCAAAGCAGTCCATTCTAGACAAGTTCAATTTCTGTACTAGCATAGTGTAGCATATTTTCTAATATTCTATTTGCTCCACTGGCCATGTCACACTGGTCACAAAATAGTCACAAAGTATGACACATCCTGTGTTTGTGTTGCATATACAGTATCTAATAATCCATTACTCTCTTGCTGCATAACTTGTATGCATTATGAGCAATTCTACTGTAGTGGGCTTGTTTTATCCCACCGATATTACCCACCCCCAACCACACTGCACTTCTCCACTTTAACCTTCAGAGCTGCTAGGTCTGTGTCCCTACCACCACCTTCAAACCCCATGGCCCCCAACTAAAGGCCCGAAACACATTGTAGAAGAGACCAGGCACTTTACCAAGGGGAGCACTCCACAGTTCAAAGCAGGACAACTTGCTCTGATAGTGAATCAACCAGTTTGTGGATTTGGGAAATGTCCCTAGGGAGGAGCATCAGCAGAGTTGGTTTGTTTGGAGGAGAATTTGACTGACAGGAATCAAGTACCCCCGAACAAACCACCTCCCCCATATGCTGGGTTCCCCAATGATTTCTGGGCACGAAGTGGTTTGAGAGACGAGTGAGCTCCCCCAGCAACCAACATATACATGTGTAACCTCGTGTTCATTGATAATCACTCAGATCAGAATTTCATGCTGGAAACCACCCCTCTGGCTTATTGAAGGGGATGACAGCCTGGGAACGCATTCGGAAGACATGCCATGTGTTGCACATGCGCTGATTCTCCTAGCCTCATCTATTTTGGTATCCATTATCAAGCATCGAGTAGCTACGAGAAATTGATTATGCAGGGGATGTAGATGGAGAGAATCACCGAAGAGGATGTATCCGTACTTTTTTGTAGTAATGGAATCGTATACATGTAACGGGCTATTCGTCTACTCCTAATGAAGATACAGTATCAGCGAGCAGACACAACGTGCAAGGCATTGCCTCCCACCTTCCTCACGCACGTCTTTTGACTCGTGGCTTCGGGAACTGCAATGGCGTGCCGAGTACGGCCCTCTTCGGCTCTGCAGCACTGTCGGGAAGACCGAGTCGCTTAAGATCCTGCGTGGTTAACTTGCTGATCTTACAACCTAATGATTTGAATAATCCATTGATCCTAACGGCGGGAATTCGCATGAGTAACTCGAAAAGATCTCCGTACCGATATGGTGACGCACGTGGTTACTTTTTGACTCAGATCATGTGCAATAAGCGTTGTGTCCGTTGCATAGTCATCCACGCGAAGACATAGTGCGAACATATGCGTGAGCAACAGTGTCTCTGTTTGAGAAGTCGACTGTGGTCTAGACAGCGGGATTCAGTAAGACTCTGCTCCCGAATTAAGAAGACTCCTGACTCTGTTGACCCTCTCGGAGTTTCTGTGAATCTGGACATAAGGCCGTCGATTATGATGGAAGGGACAGCGGACAGTTTATCATAGACGGTTGACTTTTCGAATTTACGGATGGTTAGGTTTCGGAAGGACATCATGATGGAGATATACATAAGGATTTTGCTGATCGTGATGTGGAGCATATCAGCACCCGTGGATCACGGACGAAAGCCGAGAACAACTCACATGTGCATCTTACTCGGGGAAGGGGAAGAACAAACGAGGTTTAAGTGTTGGTTGACCCAGTTTGATCGTTGATATGTAAGGAGGGCTTTTCGCTCCTTGCCGGAACTAGCTTGTATGATCGCCGAGGGTGATAGGGTCTTCCATTCCGCTTCTGGGATGACGTTGTGCAAGGGGTAGATTTCGGACGGAGTCTCGGCGTCAGGGTTGTATGAAGGCACTAGGCGCGTACTGTCAGCCGTTGCTTGAGCTTCCTCTGCCGAATGTGTTTCAATCACCCCGATCCTTGCAATGGAATGGTTGGGAACGTACCTCTAGAAGGCAAAGCTTGTGTATTCTGTTGAATTCTCTCCTGCAGGTGATCTGCAACTGTCTCCATCGCGGATACATCCACCTTGTTTCGCTCTTGGGCCTTGATGGCTTGTTTGGCCTTTTTGGTACCGAAGGACTCGCCCAGGGCGGCGCGTGCCTCAAGGCGCTGCAAGTTAGAAATCTCTGCGGGCTTGAGAGACTTGAGAGCCTTGACTTGGTGTGTCAGGATGTGGAGGGGTGCCTCGCGAATCGTCGCTGTCTTGGTGCGCTTATTATGCACCGCAACGAAATACCTGGACGCAAGCACGGTTGAGCGAGATGAATATGCAGCAGAATCACTGGAGACGTACCGAGATCCAACGGATGCATGTCGACTTTCTGAGGAAGAGAAAAAGTCGACGGCATCTGTCTCTCCGGCAATCAACGTGGGCAGCTCTGCAAACTGCGTGTCCCCATCGATGGCGGCCTTTTCCGTCTGATAACAGTCGAACGGGATGGACTGAGGTGGTTTGATAGCAGGAAAGTTGGCTGTGGTGGCGACGGACACTTTAACCTTGCACGACCACGAGCAAGCGTTTCGGTTACTCACCAAGGACAGGCCCCAGCTGTGATTTTGGCTGGTTAGACAGCGCGAACGAGACCTTGGCCTCGTTGTCACCGCGCTTTCGCTTTTTTGAGGTCGACGCGAGCGCCATTTGACGGTTAGGTTGACGTTTTCGTCAGGCTTTGGACGCGCTCGGACTAGGTGGGCGGCCCCTCCCTGCAAGGAGCCACCTCATACAAGGACAAGGTCTGTGTCTTCGTCACTTCATTTCCATGTCGTTTCTGGTGCTGACGCCGTCGCCAGCGTCGCTGTCGTGCTCGACGTTGCGCTAGTTGCTATATCGTTACTCATTTTGTCGTTGACCCAACGCTCCCACTGTCACTGACCAGCGTGGTGCATTCGTTCCTCTGCCACCATGTCCGAACCTGCCTCTCAACGTCAGAGTCCGTCTATTCCTCCAGTACTGACCCACGATATTAAGGGGGAAGACGAGCAAGTACCAGTAGACCCTCCGCCAAAACTCGAAGACCTCGACGATGTCAAGCCCCCACCTGAGACACCATCCGTCAAGACCGAACCCTCACCTCCCCCTCCACTCAAGCGAGAAAAGTCAGAATCAACCACACCGGCCCCCGCAAACGGGAAGCCCAAACGCGCTCCTCCTCAGCTCATAGGCGACCTTCCCCGTGCAGAGCAGGACGCTCGAGCAACCTTTACCGAGCTCTCCGAAAATCACTATCAATACAACACACTTGGGCGCTCACGAGAGGCTCTGGAGAGCATGACATGCGACTGTGTGTATGAGCATGGTCAGTCTTACGGTCTCTTCATAGTGGTAGTTTTGAATACGTCGTAACCAATTGCCTTCTGGTGGTGTGTATGCGGTTGGGCGTCTTTTCGCTGTTGTAGGCGTGGATGACCCGTTGGATGCATGCGGGCAGGGCTCAGATTGCATCAATCGGCTCACGCAGGTAGAGTGTCTACCAGACGATTGTCGGTGTCGGGCCCATTGCCAGAACCAACGGTGGGTACATCTCTTGTGCCTCTTGCCTCATCTCCGTCGGAATGATGCTTATCCCAATCTCTTTCCACGGCTTCTGGTAAATCTAGG